>JAHZMX010006309.1:0-38619 GCA_027743895.1 Seira musarum | reverse complement strand
CTTTTCCCATTCATGAATACAATTGATTTACCATAGCGATGTGGCGTTCCCCATTCAAGCCCATTTGTTAAATGTGAATGGAACGTGGTTATTCCCAGGTTAGATACATTTGAAATTACCAAGGCGATTTGGCCAAGCCCAGTCTAAGGGTTAAGCATCACTTTAGAATTATTTTAATAGGGGTTATTTTTTTTTGTTTTTGAATTTATTGTGATTGAAATTGAGTGTATCTGTATTTTGTTTTAAAATAATTACGAAAGCTGTGATATCTGATTGCATTAGAAGTTATATTGATTTTTAATTAACATTATATGAATTAATTGACGTGAATTTTTTGAATGTGGTTGCCCAAAGTAGTACCTTCATAATTTATATGCGTTCATTTGCTTTCAATCAATTATCCGTTATATACAATGTGCAATTTTTAAATTTTAAATTATTTTAGTTACTGGTTTAAATCATCATTATTGATTATATAAAGATAGGTCGAAAGTGCACAAATAAATAATACTAGTGCTGTTTAATACATTACAAATGTTCCGATTTTTACGAAACAAAAAACTAAGATACAAGTTCATCGTTTTGAAATTCGCAGTACTTTTGACTCGGAATCAAAGTGTTCTGGCTCTAGCGTAATTTTTTTATTCGTGTAATATAAGCGCTGAAAACGTCGCAAAAAACAACGTTCTTAATTTAAGGATAGCTTGCAGGCAGGAATGTTCCAGGCGAAGTGACGATCTAATTAAGCAGGGAAAATACACGATTTGCCTTTAATGGATTTGCATGGTATCGGTATCGTAAATATGTTAAGGCGGGTGCGATTTCACAGTAATAACTCGACTAAAATTATTTAGAATCGAACAGTTTTATATTGTAGACTTAAATCAATACGTCATTGTCTCTTGTGGTGATTGTGATGTTTTCCTGCTTCGTGTAAGTATATTGTACTTCAACGAAAAAAATTACATTTATTGCTTTCAAGCTAAAATAATATTCTTAGGTTTACATAATGTAAAAATGTTTTACTTGCGTAAGAAAATCAAGCGCGCCTTTTGTGTATGGAAATAATTACATTTATCACGTAATGATGGAATCCACGCAAAATACTACGCCTTTGTAATATCGTATTTGTCGTACTAAAAAATCGCATTTCTTCCGAGTATTGCAAAACAATTTTGTTGATGCAAATATTGTGGACAAATTAATAAAATACATGAGCAAAATGTAGTACTTATGTGTACCCTGAATTACTACTGAGTCATTACCAAAGGCATTTGTTTCATTGCATCATAGTGACTAATTTCCAAAAATAGTTTAAACGGGGAAACGAACTTTAAATGAAAGCTCAAGGAAGGACTACTATGTAATGCTTGGAAATCGCAATTTCGATTCCTGAACTTTGTTTCGGTCGAACAAACCATGTTTCACTAGTTTTGTTGGATTTGTGAGGAAAACCGCGTAATTACTTGTTTCGAACTTTGCCATTTTTCTTACAGACGTTGACGTTAATTTCTCCCCTTCCGGGCCAATAAATATATTATTGTACCGCACACACACAAGCATGCACTAAAATGCAAAAATAAATATGAAATCTTGAATCACCCCACGAATGTCATAAAACGCTGCTGGAATTGAGATCTGCAAAATGAACTAGTTCCATTTATGAGAAAATATAATCATTTCAGCTTTGACAGCCCGAAGTCAGTGATAACGGTGATGATAAGGGATAAAAATGTCTCTTTTCGTGGCCATGATTGCGAATTCAGAAAAGGGAAAATAGTGAAACGGACTTTGAACGTTATAAACATTGAACTTGAGACTTCATTCTGAATATTTCACTGATATGCAATTTAGAGGCTCCCAAAAGCTGTTATATAGCAAATTACATTGACATGAAACATAACAATGCAGAATATTACTAACGAGGTCTGTTTTATCTTCATACGTATATCCTTTGGCGAACTCGACTCTATATAACTTTGTATTAATCAAACAAAAAGCCGGTTTGCAATAGTTTGCATTTCATGTAAAAGAATTGAGTCCACGACTATGACCAAGACCACCAGCTGAAGAGCAAGTAGTGGTCTTCAGCAGCTGAGCTGAGATGCTGCGAAAGTTTGCTCAAGAAATGCATAATGATTTAATAGGATTTCGAAACATTGTTGTGTAGATATCTTTAAATACTGAATACCTGTTCTGGTCTGGTCTAGTCTTCCCATGATATTCGTCCATAGTGACGTGACATGGTCTGTGGTCTTAGTTAGTCTTGCGGAGCGATTTAATGGATTCAAGTAAAGTGGTGTGATTATGAAATGTTGGATTTGTTTAGGAAAAGAGTTTAGATATTCAATTCAATGATTAATTAAAAGAATCTATTTTCTACTACTGTGAATGGGATTGTGATGTGAGTGCAAGAGGAGATTTGAAATTGTAATGAGCACTGAGCAGTGTCAAAATAATGTGCTGTGTGTGTTGGTATGAATGAGTACATGTGCAGAGAATTGTGAATACATAATTTTATCCCTACAGAGATATTATGAGATATGTTGGACTAAAGACTAACAAACTTTGATAAAATGATAGTAATGAAAATATTAGAAATTGTAAGCTCGAGCAGGAATATCTTGTCTTCCTTAAAAAAATTATTAATCTTTTAAGACTGAACAACGTTTCCAGTTAACGAACTCTTAAAGTCTTCCGTCCGAGACAAAGTTCTTATTCCGAAAACTTAATTGCAAAAATCAAATGCACATGATGTTGGGACTGTACGTATTTTACGAGCTAATTTGGCCATGGCTTTACATGTTCTTCATCTCAATGGCCTGCGGATGGGTCTATCACGGAATATTTTGGATTGTGGTAAGATTTTGTTTTAATTTGCACAAAGGCACATTATTGACAGTTATGTAGTACTTACACAGCTACAACAAGAATGAGATTGTATGAATTTAGTTTTGCACTCTTTGTTAAAGTACGAACAAAGACTCACTCATATGCAGACATTGCAAAGGTATTTAAAGCCCATGATCGTCGTCAGCTACCAAAATGTTAAAAGTGGGTAATGTAGGGTATAGTTTGAGAGACGTCTTTCAACATTCATTCATCTGAAGTTAATGCAAACCAATTAATCAATTGTCATTTATGTGCTCCATAGGGTTATATAAAACTCAGGAGCGTTATAAAAAGGAAGCAGAAAGAAAGGGAGGATGACTTCAGAAGATTGGAAAGCCAAGAACGTTATCAACTGAATGAAACCCATGAGAAAATATTAAAGCTCTCTGACGAGGAATTGATAGCCCAGCTTCAATCTAGACGATTAACTGCGATCGAGGTTCTGGAGGCCTTCATTGCAAAGGTTTGATTGGATTTTCTATTTCAAACGTAATTATCATAAAACTTTTTGTATATGACTGAACATTACGAAGTGTCTTTAAAATTTTCAGTCTTTGAAAGTTACCAGAAGACTGAATTCCATTACAGAGTATATTCCACAAGCTGAGGTAATTTGTGAAAATTAATATGATTATTTTTGTTAATAATGTTGAGTTTAATTCGTAACATACGTGATTTCACTTTTGGACTTAGGAATGGGCTCGAGAGCTAGACAACATGAAAGTGGTTAAGGGGCCGCTTCATGGATTTCCAATAAGCGTGAAAGACAATTGTTGGGTGAAAGGCATGGATTCTACTATAGGTCTTGCAAAGTATCTTTATCAACCAGTACCAAAGGATGCGGCAATCGTGCAGTGCTTCAAAGATCTCGGTGCTATTCCGTTTTGCAAAACAAACGTGCCTCAAACCTTGCTCTCGTATGATTTTTGGACTATAATTCGGAGACGAGATAGGCTTATAATAAATCGAATATAAAAGTGGGCATCATTTTGCATTTTAGATTTGGTTGTCAAAATCCTGTCTTTGGTTTAACTAAAAACCATCTCAATCCAGACTTAACCCCTGGAGGAAGTAGCGGCGGAGAGTCGAGCTTAATTGCTGCAGGAGGATCTCGTATTGGCATAGGATCTGATATTGGAGGTTCGGTAAGTTTTTCTAGACATACAGAAGTATGTTTTGATTGACCCTGAATCAATCAATATGTTTTTTGAAGGTTCGAATTCCTGCACATTTTTGTGGAGTGGCAGGGTTTAAGGGAACTTCACAGCGTATCAGCGGACATGGTTATAGAGGATCTCTTCCAAACGTTATTGGATGTAAGATCATTGTTCGACCGGTTAACTTTTTAAGAACAAGTCTATAATAACCTTACATATTTTCAGAATATATTTTCTTATATCATAGTGTATGGCGTCCCAGGATTATTCGCACAAAATGCAAAAACATTAGCGACAGCCACAAAATTGATATTAGAGGACGGAAAGCAAAATAAATACGATCCTATCGCTCTTCCGATGCCTTGGAACGAACAAGTACAGATCAATAAACTCATGATCAACACAAATTAAAAGGTTTTGGATTTACTAATTTATCAAATTTCGTGTTTTCTGACAGGTATTTTCAAGTACAAGAAAGCTAAAGATAGGATACTTTACCTCTTTGCCTTACTTTCCATTGTTGGGAGATACAGAAGAAGTCACTTTACGTGCAAAAACTGCATTGGAATCTCTAGGCCACGAGCTGGTTCCGTTTGAAATGCCAGACAGTTTCAAAATGATGGACATGGTTTTTGATTTCGGGTTTGCCGACAAGGGAATGCATATGGTTGAAAATTGGTAAGTAGAATAAGTAGAAGTTTTTGATTTTTAAGACTTTTATAAGATAAATCCTTATATAAATCAACGATTTGAATCATAGGAAAAATGAGCCCATCCCACCTGCTCTTATCGTCAACTTTTTAATTTGCAAGGCCCATGCATGGGTTAGAAAAATCTTGGTGTGGATCATGACCTTTCCCCTAACACCGTTTTTGTATACTCCTCGTGGAGCGAGTATTATTAGAGGTTGGTATAAAATACAATTAAATTATAATACTAGCAATTGGTGAAATAGTTTAATTAATAGACAAATGGAAAAATGAAAATTCTTTTATCCTCACGTTTGCAGCTGGGACTGAACAATCTGGATACTTGTGGCGGAGAATGGGAGACAGAAAGGCCATGATTGAAGAATTGACTACGTCATGGAGAAACCAAGGTCTTGATTTGCTTTTGACTCCAACGTTCCCATTTCCTGCTGTACCTCACAATTTTCCGGGTCGTTTACAACGTATGTGTGCGGTTTAGCTTTAGGATTCAGTATTTCAGTGTTTTTTTTGTAATTGCATGACTAACTCACACGATGTGTTTCTCATTTTAGCCTCTGTTTTATACACGATGATATTCAATTTATTCGATTTCCCTTGTGGCGTGGTGAAGTTCGGTAAGGAGTCGTTAACAAAATTAGACCAATTCGATCCTCAAGGTGACATGGTTCTCCGAACTGCTAAAAAGGTAAAAGGTCTAGTTAATTAACCAATTGGTTCAAGATTCATAAAATATGCGGATGTTACAAATCCAGTTGTATTTTTGTTTTCCTACATAGGCTACAAAATATTCAAAGGACATGCCTATTTCCGTCCAGATAGTTGGCTTGCCCTATCACGAAGAACTTGTACTTAGGGGGATGGTCGAACTGGAATCAAAGGCTCCTCAGTTTTAATTTTTAAAACGCTAAAACCAACTTTAGTAAGCACAGTTTCATCAACTGCAATATATTTCATTACGTGTAAACTTCATGTATATTTTTGATAAAGAGATTGTCTTGTAATTTTTATATCTGGTGTGCTCTTAATTTAGTGATCATATTCTTATTTACCACAAATTAAAATGATCCTAAAATACAGTAATTGTAGCATTCTTTTAGGTACAAACTCATTTCGTAACTCAAATATGTTTTGACCATTTCGGTATAATTCGTTTATGAAACGTTAGACTCAAATTGCGCCTTGCATCTTTCCTTCGTCTTAAGTTCTTTGTAATCATAATTTCTATTTCTGTCTTCAATTTTTAGAAAAAAAAACCTTATTCAAGTTACAACTACTAGCAAGAAATTCCTCGCTTTCTTTGTCCATGAACTACATTTTGCTGACAGACCAAGGATAATTGCTTAACCTTTAATCTTGACATGTGCGGTAATTGTACCTGTAATTGAATCATACAGTTTAAATGTCTCCATTCCAGACCGACAACGTAAACCATGAACGTATTGGTATGCCATTGCCAATGACATTCGATCCGTGCTTCGGTGCTTCGGTGCTTCGACTTCAGCATTGTTTTATCTGTTCTTTTACAATTACATATAAGAAAAAGTTTAATCGCAAAATATAAACCAGTGGCATTTTTTAACAATTTTCTCATTACAGCAATCAACGAAAGATTCTTCATGCATTTCATGGGGGAAAATGGTTTAAACCCCCCACTCCAATCGGCTTTAACAATGTACAATGTCGAATATTGGCAAAAAATACTGAAAATTACTGAAAATACATAAAATCCTCCGTCTACAAAATTTAATATTAATGTCCGAGAAAACTGTTTTCAGTTTTTTTTCAAATATGAAACGTTGCGCAACTTTAGAACAGACTTCTCCAAAGTTCTTGCATGTATTCTGACAAATTATTTAGTTCATCTCTTAAGTTCTTCATGTCTAAAAAAGCTTATGAGGTGAAGTAACTAAAAAGTATCCAATCGTTCTCTATTAATTACTAAAGCTATAGGTTTCTGCATTTTAAGCAATGCTTTCATCCATCCATCAAACGTTGTCTAAGATTTTTTAAGTGCCATATACAATCATAAACTATAATGGTTTTTCGTTTCGCATCTAAAGCTCTTCATGTTCTACTGCATTGTATTAAAATACAAATAAAAAATGACATAATGGACTTTTTCTTGTTCAGGTTTTTTCGAATTTCATGTCTTTGAGCCCAGCCAGACATTTATTCACTGAAAGAAAGCATTCTTATTCTTAGGCAGACTTTAAAAACACCTTAAATAAATCATCCTAATTTCACACACATTAAAGTCAATAAATTGTTCCAAAGCCTTACTTAAGTAGAATATGATTTTGTTCTAACAACAGACTGAATACTTTTTACATTCCAAGTATCAATTATGCAGGGCTTCATTAAAGACAAGTTTTGAGTGGGAGACTGTGACCTGCTAGGTTTTCACTTTAGTTGGTAATAATATGCTTGTCAAACATGACATTGCGATCAGTTTTCTAAAAACGGTTCTGCCGTAGGCTTATAGACTATTTACTTGTCGTTCATTCATATAAAACCCTCACTCTTAGTTTAGTGACGCTCATTCCATTGTGGATTGGCAATCCGTCGTATCGTGTTCAAAATGGAGTCATTGAATCCAGACTCAGATTTCACCGCCTACCACATGAAATGTATAAACGGATTTCAATGGACCGCGTTAACGAGATCCGTGATTAGAAAAGACACATTTGGAAACTATTTTATAAAACCGTCTCCATTCCTGTGTCAACTTGTCTATTACATTTATTTTGTGAATACGTCAGTGAAACTTGTATTTCTACTTCTGTTAGTGACAGATCATCTCGGACCCCTCGAGTTTCTTGATCGGTATGTCCTTGGCCGGGGTCTTAGACCCTAAAATATAAATAGCTAAAATAGAGTCGACTTCGTTACAAAAATTTTTATTCTCAGAATATGCGGCTTCGACTACTTGCTTTGTGGAGCGATGATAATTTCAGCGTACATCCTTTGGAGGAGGTATCCCCTTTACGGTAAGTGGGATCACGATTGCGATCACGAATCACGTACATGAAACATGACTTTGTCGTCGTGATCGATAATTTCCATACTTTTTGTGAATGAACTGGTTGTTGATGATGAGTAAACGGCAGGAATAAACTTTGGCTTTTCCTCATCATCAGAGATAATATACAGTCTGTGGATAGTCGAAAATCGCATCTATCATCGGTTGGGTTCTCCTCGAGAGATCAAATGGGCATCGGAGGAAAGTCATAGCGTAACTGTGTGGGCCCACATGTAAGATCGAATTTTCTCTTTGTTTTCTAAAAAGAATTTTCTTAAATTCTATTTCCGGTTACGGAGCGGTTGGTTATTTAACTTTTTCAAAGTAAAAAAAGAGTCTTTGTTCATTACTCACCTTTCAAATTTTTTTTGTAGACTTTTGGCCTGCCTCGGATGTGTTATTTCTGTCCCAATCCAGTTTTACGAAGCCCCAAAGTATTGTGTCTACACTTATAGCTTATTGGAGGCAGATAACAGTATCCTCCGTTTTCTCTTTTGTGTGCATGAATCTCTATTTTTATCCCACGCTTGGTTCTCCATGACATGTAACATGCTCTGTTCCTTTGAAGCTGTGAATTTGTCAGCACTTTTGAAACAAATCAGCAAGGCGGTGAATGAGCTTGCCCAACATCAATCGTCTTTTTTCGAAGACGGAGGGTTCTCACTCGAAAATGATGGAATTGTCACAAGAGAAGGCGCAAGAAGAAAGCTCGGGGGAAGGAGTCATGATAATGATGTGGTGAAGGAAGAAGATTATACCGAAAGATCTCAAGCCTTCCGATATAACAATGATCATGGCGGGGAAACTATAATAAATTCCATTTCCGTTGACGATGATACACAAAACAAAAGCGTGAAGAGGAGTCGTTTGAAGCTCTTGAGGAACTCGTCAAAATCATCGACATCGTTGTCATCATCAGCGTCAGCCACGTCAAGAGGCTATAGCTTCCGGAGGATCCTCTATGATTATCAGCAGCTCATGCTGGCCTCGGAAATGTTTAATGCATGGGTGGGCTATAAAATTGTAGGGTTAACCGTTTGTGCTTTCTGCCAGTATATTTCCAGCACAACAATGGCGTTCCAGGTTTTACGTTCTGATGAATTTCAGGGAATTGGCGATATTTGGTAAATGCAGTAATAACCATTGCAATTATATTATTTTACCGATCATTTTGGTCTGGAAAATACTAGCTTTTTCCTTTCATTATTGAGGTAAATTGGCTTATTTATAAATTTAACAGGTTTTATATTCAGGATTGCACTGTCGCTATTTACGTAACGTTTAGAGTTTTTGATTACATGTCTATTGTTCTCCCTGCATCTAACCAATTCATGGACTCTGTTCGAAGATACGCCGCAGCCAAGGGTGGCATGAATCCTCGGTTGAGAAAGTTTAAACGAACCTTGAGACCAGTCAGTCTAAAGGTCGGCCCTAATCCATGGAGAAGAGAAGCTGTGTTGGATACGATGCAAATGTTAGCAGGTTATTATGTGTGCGTTGCACTATGGTGAAACACCAAAGTCAAAAAAATCAATGCTCCTAAATGAATGAAATTCAATTGACACCACTACGACCACCTAATTTTCCCTTGCTTAAAAAGGCACGCGAGCTGTTCAAAAAATGTTGATGTCTTTTAGAATTTTTAATTCGGGTTGCATTATAATTAACGAGGTGATCTTTTGTCTTGATAATAACTTAATTTCCTAC
Organism: Seira musarum; assembly: GCA_027743895.1. NCBI lineage: Eukaryota > Metazoa > Arthropoda > Collembola > Entomobryomorpha > Entomobryidae > Seira > Seira musarum. Next base: position 29,134 of record JAHZMX010006309.1, on the reverse strand, counting down.
AACATGACAGAAACCGTGTAAGTTTAAAACCTAATAAGGTTTATTATCCTGAGAACACAACGAGCGTTGCTTAAAAAAATGGCCTTCAAATTAAATTCAATGACGCTTTTACTCTTTACAGAAAAATTAATAAGCTTCTTTGACTTTGAGCATGTTCAACAATAAACATTTATTAACGAAGAATTTTTCAAATAATACTCGAGTCTGCTTTCTATCATTTAAAATTTAGCACCCTTCCTTCTCCTTTTCCTCCTCTCATTATCACAATTACGACCACAGTTCGCTCCCCTTTCTTCAGGCTCCTGGTCGCACTCTTCCAAAGGCGCTGGAGTAGAGGCTCCAGAAACTCCGGCTGGAATTTGCTGCTGGATCGTGGTGTTAAATGTAGCATCACGGCGCAGTCTAACATACCCGAAATTATGGCTAAATCGAATGCAATAGACACTGAAATAATCATAGTCTGTGAATTTCATTCCCTTCGGAAGTGACAGCATAATGTCCTCTCCATCATAACGCCCCAGTCTGTCACAACTGGAATTGATATTCAAATTTAGCATAAATTCAACACAAATAGATCAAATTGAATAACTTTTGAAAACCCAATTATGTAAGTACCTTCCTTCGTCATCCGGAATAATGGTGCCATCCAAATTGGCAAACTCTTCGTTGTACTCATCTTCCTCCTTCCCCACCATGAACCTGGTAAAATCAGACGATGACGTATGCACAATCAAATCGATTACTGAACTATATTATAATAAACCTTACCAAGCGGCTGGTCCATCGCCGTTATACTCGAACTTTCTGATCATGAGCTTGTCTGGTGCCATCATCGTGACCATTTCGCTATCGACATCGTTGAAATTATCCCAAGTCTCTAATTTCCCCAGATCCATTTGTCCATTTGAAAAATGCCATAGTCCAAATAAGAGGACGAATATGCTACCTAAAAACTTTGCACTACTCATTGTGACCACTTTTACTAAATCAGAGTGTGACAATCCTTACGGACTCGTGGCTAGGGAACAAATACAAAGTGACACTTTCCACTTCATAGAAAATTGCTCCCACTGGCCCAATAAATTGATTTCCGTGTTTATTTGCATACAATACGCTCGTTTTCAGTATGTTCTAGATCCAGTCCAGCTTATATGGAGTAATTAGTCACAGTAATTACAAGTGGATACGAGATTATATTTATAATTTTCCAATTATTTGGCGTCTCATAAACCTATTCAGACATACAGTCCTAAATCAAATCGTACCTTGAATTCCAGCAAAGCCAATTGTATTCGCCATAATAAACCAGACAGACGCAAGTCGTAGTTGTGCTTTGGCCGTTCGAAAAATATTAGGACGTTTAAATGTAGGCTTATTACATGCGAATAAATGCAAAAGCACAAGCCAGTTTATTTTAATTCATCCAAAATAAAAAACTCAACATTTATTATGATTTTAAAAAGCAACTTAAATCAAAATTTTCTTTAATAAATTATCAATCAAAATTATGCAATTTTCAATTATTTAATTCATACTCAACTGTAGATTAAAATATTTTCAACCTTAACTGAACACTTGTCTTTAAGTTGTTTTCCTGCTCCATTAAAGCTAATACCCCTCGCCGCTCGGCTCCGACGGCTTTTCGATTACCTGCTTTTGAATTGGCACTTTTGTGTTTGGAAGGAAATAGGCTTCAGGATAGGAGGTTCCAGGTTATCAGATCAACTCGAATCGCTCAATCTCTACTGCATCTCTGAAACCAATTTTTTTTCAATCACAATAATTTAAAAACATTTTATCTCGAAGAAAGTTGTTTTGCGGGAAGTCGCAAACTAAAACCTATGGAAAAAGCAGCAAATACAAATAGAAAGGGTGCAGCCTCGTAATAACCGGAAACAAACAAAAAACTGAAAGATAACTCAATGTCGAATTCTTATCAGAGCAAACTTATTTCATTTTCTTTAAAAATATGAAATACCTTACACAACATATATTTTTATAAGGTGGTCGAGAATGCTTACACCCTTTACTTTGATTTTGATGCATACATAAACTATAGTCTGTTGCATTTTATTTAGTGCGTTAATTAGGCGATTTTTTCCTACTTTTATAGGACAGTTCTATTAAAAAGTTACATTATGTTCATTTCCATTATTTTTATTTGCCTTTTACCATGCTCAGGCAAGGAATCTGTGTAATCAGCCCCTCTCATCACTGATGCGTCGTTTTTGTCTTCTTCTTTACTCATGGTATCTCATATTTTGGAATTTGTTACGTTCAGGTATAAATATAATTTTATAGGTTTGAAATATGATTAGTAATTAAGTATGTAAGTCCGTGGTTATAAACTCCGGAGCAATGGTCAGTTCGAATAAGACAAGAAAAAATGCCGTGACAAAACAAAGTTGAATTCAGTTTTAGGGAGAGCAATCACATTCCCCACAGCCAACTCATAGCTAGTCATCATTCCCATTTCTCATGTTTTTTTTCTCTCCTTCCTTTCCCGTTTCCTTTTTAAATCCTAATGGCCTATACGATGATGAGGATGGATGACGACCAAAGAACTTCGCAATACGAACAAAGCGTAAGCTATTTCGCCTTAACAGCATCAACTACTCCGCATCTCCAGTTGGTTTCGTCTCCAACAACCCGAAGTTTTCCTTCATTCGCATCACATCTCTTCCTACATTCAACAGCCACACCACACGCTCACTCGCTCACACATTCACACAGTTACACTCATCCCATTTTTTCAGAACTTTCTTTCATGATACGAGAGAGAGATGCTGGCATGGCTTTATTGCTGAATCAAGTTAAAGCTTCCACTCTGTACTCTGGGTGTTCTGCTCTTGCCGCCGGAGGAGAAGTCCTCGCTAGTTTGGTCGTGGTTGCACAAGTCGATCTTCACTCAGTTCACGAAAAGTTTGCAACAAGATATCATGCAAACACGTAAACACTCCAACAAACTCCGAGTGTGGAAATAAGGTTAAGTCAAAAAGTCAGGGAAATTCGTTGTTATTGCATTACGTGTTATTCTTTCTTCTTTTCTCTCTCCATTGTAAAAACAAAGAAGTTTTTGTGGGAACATTCTCACTAGAATACAATACAAATACCGAAAGACATCAGAAGGAGAGATAAAAGTACAATTTCATCTTCAACATCGAGTACTAGTCAATTTATGTATGGTTTCTTCAAAAGAGTCAGAAAGAAGAGCACAGTTCAATTCCTAATTTCTCCTGTCAGCCCAACGTTTTCTTCCACCTTTTCGGGGAAAGGAAGTCATCCCGCTTGGTAAGTTGAATGGGAGAGGAAATGAAGCGGAGACAAACTTTGTGAAAGGAAGCTTGCCTAAAAAATTATAGTAAATCATAAAAAACAAAATCCTCTCATAAAATCGAAAAGTGAAAGTTGTGCTGCTTGTGAAGGCGGAAGCATGAGTCAAAGGGGAAAGTAACACCTCCACTTTCTTTTACTTTGAAGGTGATTATCCACCAAATTATTGACTTGAACAGGCTCTGTGAGCAAGTGTTGCAGCCTTTGTCAAAAATTATTTAACTCCGACGAGTGAAAAACAGCTTAAGTCTTTGTGCTTAATTTTGAATGACTCAAGTGTAAAAGATCACTACAGAAAGAGGAGAATGCTCCCTGCGAGAGAATGAGAGCAATTTCTACTGTGACACAGCACAACACAACACAACAATAATTTGAGGGCCTCTCGTGTCTGCTGCTCTTCCTTGTTTCTCGAAAATAAAATTAGTGAAAGCAGTGAATGAAAACAATATCATTTACGAAACGCGACATATAGATCACATCCTCCTTGAAAAGGATCAAAGTCTTGCAGCTTGTCTTCTCCAGAGAAAAGGGAAAGGTGTGCAAAGCATGCATCAAACTAGAATAGAATAGTAGGAGCTGGAGCATAGTAATCCAATTAAAAATATCAAGTGGGACTTGAAGCGTTACGAAATTGCTTTAGTGCTCTAGAATTGGCGAGGCTCTACCATACTTATTCTTTGGATGGCATGGCATGTCATCCCACATAAGCTTACGCAAACCATTCCAAGCACAATTCCAAAAACTCTGAAATTCTACGGAGATCAATTTTCCTCTCGAAAATATTTCGAAGAATCAACGGGACTGAGTTTTAAAAGGTAAGCAAATTGATGATGATGAACATGAACTTTAAGTAGAAAAGACCAAAGCGGGTTAGCAAATTCCGATCTTTCATTCTTCAAATATTTTATGTTTGTTTATATGACCGAAGGCATTGAAGGCCAAACTTGAATCTGCGCCTGTCTCAATCCATAGTATAAGCTTTAGTTGGAATAAGACGTTTTTGAAGTAGGTAATGAAATGATGAAAACAGACTTCATTCATGAAAGGAAGAGCGCGTGGTTGGTGGCTGATAATAAAATATTTAAACCTTGTTATAAGACCTCTGGCACGGAATGCACTGAAACCTTCCTTCTTTTTTTATGTAGTTTACTTACATGCGTCCACACATTTTTGGTTAGACACATCAAGAAACTTCATATTCCTCACAATATGACCTGACGCTTCCTGTATTTTTCACCGTAAACTGACTAAAAATTCTTTGGGGAAATCAATTTTTCATATTTTTAAAGACGCTGTCGGCTGTATACACATGTAGGTACATAGGAATGTAGGATGGTTTTTAGTTTTTAGTGAAATGCTGACAAGTTAAACTGTTATTGCACGTTCCTTCTTAGAATACGAACATCATTTACTTAATTCAACAAAAAGTGCAATCTTTAAACAAGATTTATCTCTTTCATATTGTCGGGACCAAATGAAAAAATATTTTTATACTTTCTAAAATTATAGAAAAAAATTACTGCTATGTCGAAATAGGCACATTGCTTGGCTTGATGTGGTCTGGTTTGCAGTCATCCGGATATTAAAATAGTAATATGCATATTTCTCTAAATTATATTCCACCATTTTTAGCGCATATTTTAAAAACTTATGAAAAAGTTAATGCATAATAAAATCCAGAGATTTCATTTTTAAAACACTCATCCGCTCGCCTATGCTATGTGAGTGCTGTGCAAACTCGTCACTTTTTTTATTCTGTTGATAAGGTCTCTCTTTAAAAGACTAAAAAACTCTTTCCCTTTGTCTTTGTAAAATGCCACTGCTTTTGCCACAGACTCCAAATCTTGTGAACTGAACATCAAAGGAAAAGCACTAATGCATAACAATTAAGTCTAAAAATGGACAATAAAGGCAAGTCTTATCGTTTGGAAAACTTATCGCATCCCGCTAAAGTAAGCAAGGAAAAACCAATGTTATAAAATTACAATAGCATTTCAAGAGGTATCTATGTATGCATTCGTATATGAGTGAGCATTTTCTCTTCAATTCAATCGCAAAAAAACTCGTTTCATCGACGTAGGTATATTCCATTGATCAAAACTGCAAAAATGAGTAGGTGCTATTGATTATTCAAAACACAAGACATTTTAGTCCTGAAATCTCCATCGAAGGATAATATTCTAACATGCTAAATTAACCAAAACTTTAATGAATTACAACCTGAATTTTTACCGTTCCCTAATCTCCATCTGTGATAAGTGTAAAATTTGATAGATGATTTTATCATGAATATTTTACAGCCATACTCTTTTTCACTAATGGTCAATTGTACATTTCCCTGAAAAAACTTTTTTTTTTGACGTAATAAATAATGTAATAATCTTTGTCTAGTTCCGGTTCAAATGTGTATTCACAGGTCCGTTCCATTTATTTTCTAAGATTAAATCTTCCTTCGCCTTTTTTTCCATTAACATAAAATTTCTTATCTCTTTTCCCATGATATAAGGATACAGCTTTAGCTATAAACTCCCCCGTAAAAAATTGCTAGTCATTAACGTTGATTTCCAGCCATCAATTTGTATCTAAAGAAGAGAAATATCTGGATATGTGCACGTTATCCTCAATAACCTGTGGCCATATCATCGTCATGTACGGTTAGGTAATGTAAAAAGTAAACCCACAAAAATTGAGCATCAATTTTTTGGACAAAGAAACACCATCGCATCGTAATATATTCGTATCGCGTGTATAGAAAACAATTCGTATACATATTCTTTTCCTTTTCCGCGATAGGATCCGCATGAAAACTAAAACTAAACTCAACTAGTTTTTGTATGGCCAACTTTAGGAAAAACTCCATTTTTCGCAATCGAAGGCATTCTCCATCTTCATAGGATCAACAAGAGAGAGAGAGAGAAAATGCAACAGAAGAGAACATGAAGACAAAAAAGGGAAGAGAACAACAAAACATAACATGGCAATGGCAATAATAATAATAAACGAAAAACGTATTCACATTCTCTTTTCCATCTTTATAACCCAAACAACAGCTTCGAATTAGGTGGAGTAGTATTGGAGTTTTGGAAAACGGAAAAGAGCACTTGGTAGTCCAGTCTAGTCCACATGTGGCTTGGTTACGTTTTTGGTAGTTTTCTCTCTCTCGTGAATTGGAATGGATTGGACTGGATTGGGCTACAAGAGATCGGATACGAGACCATTCTATTTCCACGGCTGAACAGACCAGAACATCAGATTCTCGTAAAGGAAATGTGGCTTGGCTAACTTGAATTCAGCTGAAAAGAACGAAACACGAGGAAATGCGTGACATGAACATGACATGAGAAAATCTCTAGTTTTTTTTAGTAACAACTCAGACCAGGCCAGGCCACAGGCCAAGCCAAGCCAGTTCAGGCACTCTAATCAGGATGAATAAGAGCAAGACCAACCAACAGTTAGTTGACAAAACTATATATGTAGCCAAAAACTAACCTAAAACATCTTTCATCGAAAATTTCCTGCATTGCATTGCCCTGCACTCAACACATATCTACCGTAAAAAATATATAATGATCATGTTTATAATAATAAACATTTTAATTCAGATATATAAATAGTTGATGTAGGATGCACATCTTCGTGATTTTGTGGTGAGTGCTCCCACTCGATATACATTTTTCGTTACGACTGTTTGGTTTTTGTTTTTGGAAGGTTGGTCGTGTTCGCTTCGAATGACTTGACTTGACTTATAGGATTCTATCATGTTGATATTGATGATAAGGAGGTAAAACTCTTGAAAAAACAATTGTTGCAAAAAAGAACAGGACATGGTTTTTGCAATGTCTTTCTTCACTCACTCGTGATCACAAGAGATCCATCGTGCATTCAAACTGTTGACTCTTCTCTGAAAACATCGCAGCGTCTTCATCTCTTCTGGTTTTCCTCACTCACTCAACTCATTGCTCAGATGAACGAATTGAGATCGGTGGTGATGTTTCTCTACTCCAAATTCTCCGTTTATTTTGCTGGATTAGTTGATGCTCCAAAGCGAAATAAACCTTTATCTAGTGTAAGAGGGCATTCAGTATTATCATCATCATGATCGGTGATAAGAAGAAAAAACAGAGAACAGAACGCTAAAAAGGATGTCAATCGATTTTTTTGGTTTTACTTGGCTTTCTCTCCAATCCTCCTCCTGACAAGTTTCCTGTCTTATTTAATGTACGCGTGTTCTACATAATTTTCTGGTGAATTTGCAGAGGAAAAAAAAACAAAAATTTTCTCATACGACCCCGGCATATCCTCCAATATGAGCATCAAATAAATACTCTCTTGTTTAATTTCTTTGTTTTTCTTCTTATGTATTGGTTATTCCCTTTCCCTATCAATGAAATGACATTCTTTTCGGGGATAGTTTCGGTATTAAAGAATAGGAAAAAAGGTGAATGAAAAAAATGTTTTGCTTGCCTGAAAATTATTGCAACAATTTTGCAAATGTGATTTGAATTACTAAAAACCAGAGCTAGTCATTTTGGGATTGTATAGGATTGTGATTTTAATAAAAAAATGGCCATGTTTACCACGGATAACGAAAGAAATGAAGCATAGTCTAATTCTAACTATAAGTGAAAATGAGGACATAAATTAGTTGTTGAGATCCACTCGTGCAGTAATCTGAGGGGATTAGAGCACTTGTGGATTGAATGAAAGGTACTTACTCGACTCACAAGCTTGTCAGCTTTGTTGTAATTTGAAGTGCAATTCAAACCAAAATTGGCTTCCTTATTGATTCCTCTTTCCTAACATTTATAATTGGTTCCAAGGCTCAAATAGCTAACCACTTGGATGGATTAGCATGCGATGGAAGTTTCGAGCAAGTATGATTAAGTAATTTGGTATTTTTATTTATACGGATTGCTTACTTAAGACAAGAGATAAAAGCTTGTTTATTGGAAAGTTCGATGATTTCATGGCCAAAATTCTTGTGAGCTTAAGCATACCATCTGTTAAAACATGTACTAAAAGTTTGGAAAGCTTCTAGAAAAAAATCTAAGTAGTAGGAGTGATGATAAATAATTAAATGGGAGACTTTTGTTTGGCAGTTTTGAATAAAAACGTAACGAAATAGTCGAAATAGCGGGGAAAATGGCCGACTGTAGGATAGGTGCTAAGCTATGAAATATTTTTCATGCGAAGTGTTTTTCAAGATTTATGGAAAACAATCTATCAATATTTTCTCTTCGCGCAAGACATTTTTAAGAGTTTAGTCATGTCTAAGGTGAAAACTTTACAATAGAAATTGGCAGACGGGGAGACAGACAGACAGGAAAAAATTGATTTTGTTTCAAAAGTTTCATGAGATGTTTCGGTTTCCTAATAGTATTTACCTTTCCTACAGTTTCACAATACTTGTTTGGAATTGGAATGAAACAAAAAGTAGGTAAAGGAAAGTCTGAACAAGCTTTTGAAATAATACCGCTTCCCAAATAGTAGTAACTTTTGAGTTTTCAAAATAACTTATTTTTGATGGGAATGTCGTAATGCGATTTTCCAGTGAGAATCGTGATGATTTGATGCACTCTAAAAGAGAAAATAATGACGGCAAGGGAATTCTGAAGCGATGCTTGCTTTCCTTCTGCCCATTTTATCTTTTTTATGTGACAGTAAATCTTAATTGTTTCGGGAAAAGTGAGCATCATCTTCATCTCCCAAGATCATTTTTACAAAGATGAGCATTTACAGTTCAGTTCGCCGCATAATGCCTCCATAAATTCTAGAGGTAGTTGGTTGAAGAAACAACATGACATGACACGCAATACAATCATCATAGGTAGTATATAAGCTCATCCTTATCATTACTGCTACAGTACCACTACCACATTCTCTGCACTCTAACTCCAACCGTGTTTTTTGTGAATCAGACGGAAGCAAATAAAAACTTTCTCCTTTTCTCTTTCCCTGATTCTTCTGGACAATTTCCCCCAAGCCGGCAAAACTATTAGCCATTAGCACATAAAATATCTGCAGACAACGCAACGCAACGTGCACTTCTACTAGGCTTACTTAGTCATGGCTGACTCCACTTGTTCTACCTACTTTCAAATCAGAGATGCGAAGGCTTTTGTAAGTGGCAGTGGTAGTACTGTACACAGTACAAAACTGTTAGGTTTTTTACTATTTTGGCACAGATTGATTATTACTATAATTAAGACGAATCGTTTCCGCTAAGTTCACTTGACGTTCCTTCCCCCCAGTTCACTTTTTTTCTTCTGATAATAAGTTGCATTTGTACTGCGGAATGTAAGGGCAGTGTATTGTGATGCCACTAAAAACAGACCAGTGAAATGAATAGCATAATTCAACAAAATATACCTATACACAACTCAGTCAGCGAGAGAGGGAGAGAGAGATGAGTTTGTGGGAGAGAGAAAGTGTAGTTGAAACCTTGCAATTTTTTATTCCTGTCATCCGCTCTCTTTTTCTACTCTTGCCTTCCCTTAATAACTGATGCAGACATATTTAGTGAAGCGGACTAGAGATAGACGCTTTGTTGTTCCATTCAACTCTGATTCTTTTAGTATCCCAAAAAGGATTCCTGGGAAGGGTGTATACAACCGTACATCCTGTTGTAAAATAAAATATACTCTTTGAAAGACCTGCCATTTTAAGTCAAGTAGAGCGAGCAACATGCTGCCGCATTTTTGCTTGATTGGTCCATCACTTACACAACCAATTTTTTTTGCCGTCCATCCATGTTCCATAAAAAATCCACAATAATCTAGCTGGAAAAGATTGTAACATTTCATCATCTGAAATGTAACTGGCACTGTAGCTATTTTTATTGCTGAGTTGAGTTGAATGTCACTGATGTCATTCATTTCGAAGCTTTGTGTTCATGTTCATACATGCTTGAAGAATTCATTCAACTACAATTTTTTAATGCAGTCAACTGTGCGTGGTCGTTTTCAATGAAGCTAATAATTTTTTCAAAGAGGCTTTCCTCACTTTAATAAAAAGGCAAGAGGGCAAGGTTCACAAAAATTGATTAGAATCAGCTTTCGCTGGCGTAATGTAAGGAATGCACTGCACATGGACATGATTTCTCAGCAAAAAAATCAAACAAGCCATCCTACCTACAAATCTAGAAACTAGTTCGATTCACCATATCATTTCGCCCAAGGAATCTTTTGCTCTTCTTTTGGCAATAAGTAATGGCATAAAAGTGCATTGTCGCCGGTGTGCTTGAATGTATGACGAGTTATAGATAATTTGCTCTATAGCCTTTTTGGCAATGACTTGGAGACTATTACTTACTTACCTCTGTGATGCCACTGTTTACAGGTAAACCCATAAAAGCTTTTACATCATGTCGACTCAACTGACTCTATTTCCCTTTTCCCAGAGAGTCGTCGGCTCCAGTAATTTCTTCTGGGCTCTGAGCACTTTTACTTTTCTCTCCCAAATATTTCCCCCAGTTTAGGTATATAACCCTATTATATGTGATAGTATCTCTTCTCATAAGATATATGGATTAGATTCCGGAGAGATGGGGAATGAATCGATTTCCTTTTTTCTATTTTTTTATTCCATGGGAAATAATTTTTTTTTCTGTGGGTAGGTACACTATGGACTATGTCGTTATACCTTTCTAATCATAAGCTTTTCCACATCCGTATTTCCATTGCCTTTGTACGTGAAACTGTATTTGTCTACAAAAACGAAAAACTTTTTTTTTCCGTGAGAATAAAAAAGAAGGAACCATTCTTTTTTACATAATATTCCCTATTCTCAGCAGGAATCCCATAAGCCATATCGCTCGTATGTAAGTATAGACTGACATGGACTTATAATAGGTAGCTGTGTGAAGGAATGCTCATTCAAGTCGTAAAGTTTTGTTCGGGTGAAAACTAGTTTTTTTTTTCTCGAGAAGGATATGCCACGCAGAAACGGGTTTTACTTACAAGTTATACTGGGAAATCGACACAAACTAGCACAAAACCTTTTTTTTTCATGCTCACGCAGAAAAGTAAAAGGCAGTGGAATGGGATGACTTGGCTTGGCAGTTTACTGCCAATTTCAGGTACGGTGCGAAAATCTCGTAGCTCCGGTTCCTAGTTTTAAAAAAATGGGAATTAAAGTCTGAACGGGAACGCGAGTGTTGGCTCACACCAAAACGCCTATTTCATTTCAGTTTTAGTTGAAAGTTGAAACTCGCTTCCACTTCTACAAGATCATGCCAGGCCATTTCATTAGGTTAAAGTGGTGTTTGGAAACGATGAAATTGGGCTCTTCTTTGGGAGATGAGATAGTGGAGGAAACTAACGCGTAGAAAATTTTCTTCCTACTACGACTTACTCTTCGTCTACTTTTTTGGAAGTGAAATCTAGAGAAAAGAGTTTGCTTCGCATTTCTAAGGAATGAAAAAGGTGGCCTGCCTAGTGACTCTGATTCTGGTTACTGTCAAAATCTTTCATTTTAAAAAGTATTCTCCTTTGGTTGGAATAAGCAAAGAAGCACGTTCCCAAGTCAAGAGAAAAGTTTCTTTCCTGCAATAGTAAAATGTGAAAATACTAAATTGGAGGAGTGCGTGGAGCGTGGAGGAAAGTTCTGTTTAAGTTGAAGCAAATCTAAACTGGTTAGTTAATATTTCAGAAAAAGGATTCTTTTTACGACTTATAAAAAAATAAAAGCAATAAGAAAAAGTTCTATCATAGTTTGTTTCATTTTTGCTGTCCGTCGTAGTAGATTCTTTTGTAGATTTGCAAATTGCAGATTTTATGAAAATTAAAGTGGGTGATGATTCAAAATATCCCTGTAATTTTGTCGATGTCTTATAATTCTATAATTTTCAGAGTTTCTAATGAGTATTGAATTTGGATAAAAAAGAATGATTTTCATAAGTAGTAACAACTTCCAAAAAAGTAAAACTTTAGCAAACACACAAACAGTCAAATTGATACGTTTGAATATATAGCATTTTATGTAAGTACGCCTAGAACTTCTTAACAGATTTTAACTTTTCCATATGGAATTTGGACTGATTTAAGAAAATGATTCAAGTTCTTGCAGTGTAGTAATTCAAATGATCATTAGCATTGATAATTTCTTTCAATATGGGAGAAAATCATCTCTTATCCATAAATTCTCCAATTAGTTTGCTAGACTCCATATGGGAGTTGAATTTACTGCAAACATTAATCTTCATTTTTATTACAGGAATACTTGTGAATCAATCATTTTTCATTATTTCATAATCAATCACAAAAGGAAAAAATTGTATTTTTCCTCAATCCTATGAACATCATTTATCCTCAATTCTAAAAAAAATACTTATGACATGATCACGTTGAATTAAATCAAACGGTATTGAAAAGAATTTCCGAGAAAATAAAGCTTTTCAATTCAATTCATATCACAAAACCCAAGCTTTCTTTAGTAGTGAAAATAGATACAAGATTACATGAACTACATTCATCATTCATCCTTCTGACGAAGCCTTTCATTGCTTTCCCTTTGAGAAAAAATGATGCGGGGGAAAAAGATGGAGGAAATTCACTCAGCCAGCCGCATATACATCAGTAATCGTAATCAGAAAATATGAAACTTCAATTGACTTGACGAATGAAAAAGACATTTTCTTTTTTCGCATCATCTTTCTAATTCATTTCTTCCGACTATACATCCCATCCAATCTTGTTGGAATCTTCTTTTTTTATCGTATCCCTCTCATAAAAAACCCTTCTCTCTTCATTCCATTCCTTTTCTTTGTGTGGCTGGCTTTGGATTTGCTGATTAAAGCAGAAAGTGGAGCATTTACATAAAAAAATAGAAAATTGCAAGTTATACAAGTACAAAGTACGTACAGTAAAATTGTTTGTCGTTGCATAAAGCTAGATAATTCTGTTCAGGGTATCCAGATTTATTCCAATTCTTGTACTTTGTACTTTCCAAAATTGGAACGTGTAGTTGATTAACATTCTATCTTCGTGCCTACACCATCATCCATTTCAAAGTCCACGAGACAAGACGAAGTTTGCAAAAGCTGTTGAAAAACTAAAACCAGCTTCGCATCTTCAACTTTAGCACACTTTTTTGCAACATATTTAATCCTTAGACAAAGAAATAAGGAACATGTTTTCAAACACTAAAGTGATGAGAATTTAAACAACGAAGCACCTGTACAACCACACATGAAGTACATTCATGTTTTGTTAGTACTTAGGTACCCTGAAGAGTTTGTTGCGCAAATTGCTTTTCATTTTATCTTTCTGTATTTCCACCCATTCTCCCTTAATCCTGTCTTATTCAAACCACGAGCATTTTCCTCCTCACGAATATAAATGATCATAAGTAATGTGAGTATTTTAGGCACACACCCCCGCTTCCTTTCATCATCTATTTTGTGGGAAATAAAGAAATGCTTTTTGTGTAATCTTCCCGGAAAAACGTCTTGTATTTTGGAGAAAAGCATCAGACGACAGACAGAGAAAGAGGTACTGCTTCCATCATCTCATTCCACTTTCACGGAATTATCAAGAAAAAGAAAGCCACAGGCTAAAATAGAATAACAAATATATCCCGCCAGCATGCAATAAACTACCCATCTATTTTCCTCTGCAGCTCTGTTTAACTTGAAATATTGGTTGGCTTTATTCATCTAGAAATAGATATCGAGATTCGTAAGAGCCTCATTGAAGACAATTCAGTGCAAAAGCATAGCCACAGGTATTCCAAGATGAAGATTGCTATACGGATTTATACTCCCTCCCACGGTTTGTTGTTACTCTAGTTTCCCCGCTTGTACTACTCTTTTTTGTGAATTAGATGGTTGTAATGTACAGCAAAGATTCACATTTACTTCAGAAAATACCTACTTAATAATTCCGAGCAAGATGCTGCTTTTTAGGGCGTTTCGTGCAAATGACACACATTCTGCACCCTCTCTAAAGACTCGTAAAGAGCAAGCATGAACACATGAACAGTATGTAAATAGCACGGCATGCTCAATTGAGTGGGGAAAAAAATAAGAACTCTGAAGAAGAGTGAATAAGTGAGGAGTTAAGCGTAGGCCAAAACTGACTTAAGACAGCACAGCGCCAGCTGCAAAATATGAGCCTTTCTTCCCCTCCAAACTCATTTTCATTCGCATAAATTTTTGTGAAGAATTTTCATATACTGGAATGAGTATGTAGTTTATAATAGGCTGCACCGTAAAATTGTGGAATTCATGCTGAGCCTCAAAACATTCCGCCCACGCGATGGAATTCTGCTTGAAATAACAGGAGATATTGGTTTCGCAAAATGTAATGGCACATTTACAGAGAAAGCCTCAGACCAAATTTACTTTAAAATGGGAAGAAAAATAAATAAGTGCTCATGTACCACGAAATGGTAGTGAGTGATTTTGAAATGACGGAGATTCTTTTGGGATTCTTTGACTTTCACCAGCAATCCAAATTTAGATTTGTGGGAACGGAACCGACTGTTGTTCTATCCAATCAAAACCATTGATTAATTTTTTTTGAATGTCATGAAACTTATTCTTATTCACTGTCCATTTTAAATGAAAAAATCCATTTTAAGGAGACTTCTTCGTTTGCATGAGATTTATCTCGGAATAGTTTGAAAACCTTATAATAGCTATAGCTTATAAATGAGATAGCTAAAAACGTAATTGCCCTTTAAAAAAGGACAAAAATAAAGCCCTATAAAATAAATCCCTTCTTCAGGTATACGGCTTGTTTATCCTTTAAAATCACCTCAGCATAAAATTGAGCACACTTTATCTGAAAGTGACATTGAAATCCAAGCCATACCATGTCCTTCTAGAGGAATGTTTGCATATGACATGACAAGCAAACTTTCCACTTCATTCAATTCTCCTTTAAATATTCCTTTATGTCGGAAACCCGTGCGTCCCCTCAAGCGAAGAGTGTCTGCTGACTGGTTTCTTACAGAAATCAATCTTTCCTTAAATATTTATCTTCCCATAAGAAATCGGCTTGTGTACACAGTAAAAATTTAACAAGATTTTCGTATTATGAAGACAAGCCCTTCCCCTTAAACTATGACGTATTACTTTATTCATTGGTCGATACTATATTTTATTTCCTCCTTCCTACCAAAAAAATGACGTATTTATGGCTTAATCATTTTTTTCATCTTGAAAACTGCACGCTGATATAGTATCAGTAACATAAGCATAAAATCATACCTACCACGAAAGTTCATTCTTGCCATTGCCAATGAGATGTTACTTACTTAAAGTTGCAAACTTCTCCCTTGGGAGATCAAGCGCAGCACAGGCACACTTTCCCATTTATTTTCATAATGCTCTATTCTCCACCGCCTGTCTATCCATCTATTCACCTGTTCTTTTCTATTAGGCTATTGTCACCAATAAAAGACTGCATTTTTTTCCTGGAGAATAAGCCTAGAAGCAATAGCAGCTACTTTTCCATTTCCCCCTTCTTCATTTTTTGATATATGTTCTCACCATTCAGTTATGACTTGAACTAGTTTTTCTGTAGTGGATGTAATGTAAGCACACTTTCTTTTCGTATTTTATTTATCGTCTCCAAACATTACTTTCTCTTTTCGATGTGAAAGTAACAAATAATAATAAATACAAGGAGTTGTGTTGTGTATGGATGAAGGCGGGGGAATCGCAATATCATGTATCATGTATTGCACGAGGAGAAGAGGATTCCATGGAATGAAACGATGCGATGGCATGCCGTGCCAAGAGAACAGATGCGCTCAAATAATATTCACTATTATTATTGCTCTCACGGTGGCACGATATGTGATGGCCATAGTTATAGTCATCATTTTTTCCTAAATCGAAGGAAGGAAACGTGTGTCGTAGTTCCATAATCATTATCATCTCCCAATTTTCCAAGACCAAGCGATTCGATCTTTCCACTATCTCGAGTTTTTTTTTCTTCAAAAAAGCAAAAGTAAAAGATGAAAAGATATGGTAGAATTTTTTATTTTTATTTTGTTGGTGGATCTTTGGGAAGGAGAAGAAAGGGTAAAACACATGTACCTACTCATTTTCTGATGAGCTCAGGTTCAAGCTTTCTTCCGAGAGAGGATTGTGCACGGTGTACGTGGATATTATTATTATGTAACGATGTGCTCATTCCTCTTCAGTTCACGTAATCCCGCTCCACATTTTTATTGACTTGCTTGCTTTTTTTACGTTTTCTGATTCCCAGTTAAAACTAAGAAATTGTTGCTTCCTTTGATTTTCCATTGGCTCTGGTATTATTTCAAGGCATCTAAAAAATCCGCACTAAAGTTAACTAAACATGACCTGCATAATTTGCATTGCATGGCCGACATCGACATCTGCCCCCTCAGTATAGGATATTGTTTATTGCTTCGATTGAATTATGCGTCAATATTTCACCATTTTATGACTACACCCAAAAGTAAAATTATTGTTATTGCAATTGCAATTTTTTAGCGAATGGGCAATGCAAAAATGAAATGTGGAGCAACTCTTTATCTCTTACGAAGCAAATTCCGCTGGGAACGTGTCTTCGCGACATAGCAGCGACTCGGATAGAATTATTTAAAAAAATACTACATTGCAGTAGGATTAGAATGGCATATTTTCTCTGGGGAGATAAAATGACAAAATGATTTTTTCGATGACCCAAGCCAGACAACAGATGCTGAAGCTGTCTCATAGATTAGATTTTCATTAGGAAATAAATGTCTGAATAACAAGACATGCTATACCACAGACAAGATGGTTCATCGTCTCGATCTTTGTTTGTAGTAAACTTTTTTATGCTTATTACTGCGGCGTTGCTGTTGCTGCAGTTAGATGAAGCTTGTGTAAAACGACAAAATAAAAGTAACTCGAATTTTTACTTCAGATGTAAAATTTTTTGGCAATAGCTTCACTTTTATGGTTGTAAAGTGTTTTATTTGGTGATATAAAAACATCTTTTTCGAGCAGTGTAAAAAGGAAGGAGTAGGTTCTAGTACAAAATAAATTGGCCACCCATAGGGCAAAGTAAAGCTAAGCTGGGATCAAAGGCTTCTCTTCGCCCAAATTAATCTCTCATTTGGAATGACTTCGTCTTCAAAGGAAAAAACGGTACGAGTGCTTTTAATACAAAACATTTTGTATTCGAATTTCCCCAACGCTGGCTTTACATGTGTAAATAAATGAAATTGAAAAGGCCTTATTTTATTACAATTTCAATATTTCCATTTCATTCATATAGCATGGTTATCAAAGATTCATTCATTTCGATTGCTTTCTCGTTAAAAATATTCAATTTCCACTAACCGAAATCCTCAAAATATCGATTCTTCCTTGGAGCAACAAAGTCGTTCCAATTTTTAGAAAGCACATTGCCTTCTCGAGAAAAACTCATTTTCGCCACAGGTTTGCCTTATATTTCGCATCGATCAGTGGAGGATTGTCATCCATCCATTCCATCGTAAATTTTTATGCGCTTGTTTATAATCCCTAACAAATGCACACACTTTTAAAGCAGTGGTAATTCGTGGCTTCTTTTTCTTCTTCTCTATTGGCCTCCTAGTTTCCTTCACGCAATTACTACTCTTTCTCGTGAAATATTTAATACTATGCGCTATGGCCATAACGCGTGGCAATCAACCCAGCTCATAAGTTGGTAAAAACACTCGTTTTCCTCTGAAAGCTTTCACTCCCATATGCAAACGAAAATGATAATATCCCAAAACATAAAGAAATGCACTGCTGTTCCTTTGGTATGTGCATCACATGACATCGCAAAACTATTCGCTCGTAAAAATATTGGACAGTAACAGCAACAACCAGTCTCCCTCCAACGAACATAATTTTTTTTAAGGTGGAAACCCCACATCAGTATATCTTTTTTCCATTGAGAATCGTGGCTCGTAGTTTGTTTTAATGTAAGTGAACAAATTTTTACAGCTTTCTCCTTGTCCTCCATTCCACCTCCACCTACTCTTTCTTTTGAAAAATAATTCTGAATCTACTTACCCTTTTGGTAATTCATAAAATCCAGGTTTTTTTTTTCGCTAGTACCTTTCCTGTAAAATGGCAACAGTCAAAGTGCGAGAAAATAGAATCCAATTTCACTTACGCGATTTTCGATTGTAAAGGGGATTTTATGGAGGCAATAACTTTCTTCCAAGTATCCAATAACGTTGCTTCTATTTCCCCTTAGTCCTTCACTTCTTGAAATAGGAATGCAGCGTAGTCACCTATGAAGTGTCCATATGGAATTTTACCGTTATCATCATCATCATCATCATCACCATCGCCACTCTTTATGCTCGTCTTTGCAATATTTCTAAGAAAATGTGTACGTGTGCAGTCTTGCCTCCTTCAATGTGGTTGAGCTCAGCTCAACTGTCACATTTTTTTGCCTTGAAGCGCAGCGGCTGAAATGTCATTTCGCTTCTTTGGAAATACTACATCCTCCCTAGTCCACCTCTCAAAGATATGCTTTTTTGAAGTGGTGGTGTGTGTGGCTAGCGTAGTATCTGTAATTGTGTTTAGTTTTTTTTTCTCCAAAGGTGATACTTTGATAAAGTGAACGTGGCTGTGTGTGTACCGTGTGTGTGCGTGTTCAATTTTCGTTTTTTTGAGGATGATGATATCATGGAATCGTGTTTCTCCCACTGTTCCACTTTCCTTTTATCTTGTGCTTCTACGCCTCCTTTTTCTATTGCCCACCATACCACAAAGTTATCATTTTTCTTTTTTTTTCAAAGTCTCCTTTTGTCTCCTTAAATAAAAATAAGTCGACAATGGCATAAGACTCTCCCTCCACCAAAATACACGGCTATGTATATTTCCCACCAGACTCTTCAGAAGATGCGATCTTTTCTTTCTCGGATTGGAATTCCTCTTCCTTTCTTTCTCAGTCATTGTTCAAGACAAAAGAAAAGAGATACTGTTACAGCCCGAAACCAAAGGAAGCAGGTATAAGGGTCTCCTTTGATTCTTATAGATTGAAAGTTTTGGGTTTCTCAAAAGTCGTATCACAATCACAAAATTGAATTCTTTGGTAAAGCTGAATGAAGCATGATAAGTACCTGTGTGCCTAAGACACGCAAATGGGCTTTGGCTTTGCATCTTGACGAGGCAAGAGGGACTCATGAGATTTTCTCATTGAAGAAGATCCGATTCCAATTTTCAGCAGATGTTAAGAAAGGAAACTGAGATACAATAATACCACCGACCACATTTAAAAAATAGCTTCCATTCGCATGTCGTATGGTCAACAATAAATATTTGCTGAGTAAGCCTTATTTTTACTTTCTATCTCCAAAGTACAGAAACTTTATCGATATTACTCTTCCACATATCCTTACAAAAAATATTTTTAGAGTAAGCTGTAAAAACGAAAAGCCTGTAAGGAAAAAGATTTTATTTCTCGTTGGTGGTATATATGCTAACGTGGTGGTTGGTGGATTTTAAAAAGTTAGAAAGATGGAGGAATTCTTACCTTTTGACCTCTATTTGACGTTCAAAGATTTTTTATAAAGGTGAGTGCATTGCACACCCAATTTTATGCGGAAAAGGTGCACTGTCCTCAGGAAAAGGAATAGAGCCAGAACAGAACTCTTTTTCTTCATTTTATATTAAAGTACATATGGTATATGCACAGTCATGACATAATCTCATGAAGACTTCCTCAAAGGCTTTATTGAGCGTTTTTAAAAGTTGGATTGAATTGAAATATAAAGACCTGGCTATGGTAGTTCTTGGAAAGTATGAAGTGCATAGTGTTTTGGAGTATCAGGAAGTTGTTGACAATGGAGAGAAAAACAGTAAAAAAAAGAAGACGGAACAGATTCTTTTTGGGAGAGCGTGACTAGCCAAAACTGAAGTCAAATTTACAATAGCTCATACCCTTTTGAACAACGTGTCCACACTTTCACTTTCACAAACCAGACAGGTCCATAAGCTACTGCTGTGCTGTGTATTTTTTCTTCCTTAGTTTTTTTTATAAAAGGAAATAATAATAACTGAGCAAAGCATTTTTGGCAAAGGCTCTCGTTCACAGAAAGAGGAAGTGAGATGACATGGAAAAGACAGATGTGGCTAACTATATACTTTACCCGATGCTGAGTTTTTGAGGCTGTGCCTATGCATGAAAATTGGCTGTTGAAAGGGTCACAAACATTACTTTTTTAAAGAATTTTTTTATGCCTCAGAAAAAAGAATTTTCCTTCTCCTTCAGAATTCCTGAATAAAATATACAGCATCGTATCGTGGCTGTAATCAATGTTTTCCTCATGGAAAAATACTTTATGTGGATCTTCTCGGACTTTGTGCATTGTTTCTTTGAATTCCTTTGCAGTTTGTTTGAATTCCATTCTGATTCCGACTCTAAATCATCCAGATATTTTCTCTGTATCCTTTTGTTTCTCCACAAAACAAAAGAAGCAGAGATGGTGAAACTTTCACTATCTCTGGCAAAAAATTAAGGTGAGGAATATGGAAGAGATGAGTAAAACGGTGGCGCTGTATGGTATGGTGGGTGGATTTTGTGGGAGTACATGCAAAGCCATTTATTTCTATGAATGTATCTGACTGAAAAAGAGGAGGAAAAGGTGAATGAACGCACTTAAACAGAGAAGAATTATGATACGGTTTATTCACCGATTTATTCTCCGTCGTTTGTAAAAAAGTATATTTAATGGCTTCAATGAAAGAAATATGTACGTCGTAGTTACCTATTCTCATTCTTTTCATGGCGTTTTCTAAAAAAAATTCGTTTACAATATCTCGTTTGTACAATAGAGTACATTGATGAGCAATGCAGATGAATTGAATAGGAAAAAGCTATATATTTTGCAAAACATCAATAGCAAAGAAATTCTTCCATTACTTTTATGTCTTTTTTTTGCTGAATGATCGCTAGATTTATTTTGGATTCCGGTGAAGTGAAGTGCAGATCTACACAAAGTCCATTCCAGATGTTCTTCGATCGTAGGACAAATCCTCTTTAATGCAGCTCTTAAGCTATAGGCCTTACGTGGGATAGATCGGATGATTGGACATGGTTGTGGGCAATGACAATACTGATTCTGAATGAAATCATTAATCCACTGCCTAATGGATAATGTATGAATACGCAGTAGTATTTGTGGTAGCACGGTCCAAAGCTTGTCAATGAAGGGAAAGGGTATGACGTTAATTAGGGAGACGGGTAGAGTGATTGATCATCTTTTCCTTGTATTTATTTTCATGGGCCAGTGCATTCACAGATGTGGGTGGCCCTGGGATGAGAAAAGTAGATGTATTATTATACTACGTCTAAAATTAAGTTAGAGACGACGCGTAGGCGTTCCTTTACCAGTGCTCTATCTTCTTTGGGATTATTTTCGTCTACTTATCGCGCACAATGCGCTTAACTTTTGTGATTAATTAGAAAAAAATATGTGGTGTACAATATTTCCAGTGAAAATCAGTTCTGAGAAAGACAGGAGAATGAATGTTGAGGTTTGCATTGCATTTAAGTTACATGCTAATGTAGTAATAAGGAAAATGTAATTTATTCAAATCTCCCGAGAAAATGGAAGACAAAACTTTAGACAATTCCCAAGCTCAACAAAAAATTGGAGTTTGAAGAGAAAGCAAGTCAGTAAGCTCATGTGGAGCAACGGGATTTTACTCCATTTACTTGTACATGTACAGTGTAAATTAAATTTAATCTGATGAAGTGGTTTCCCATGCTAATAATTTACAAATATAGCGTTGACTTCTCAATTAGAAGGACGTAAACAAGAAAAGCACCATAGTCTTTGGCGAAGGGGAATATGTTGCTCTTTTTTTCCTCAAAATGGAAGAGTGTACCACTAAAGTAGCAGCAAAGCTCCTATAAACACTCCCGAATTAAAAAGTGAACGTAGGCGGGTCTAATTAATCGCAGCAGATGGTAATTAAATAAGAATGTTTCTACCTTCAAAGAACAAAGTACAATTCTATATTGTCTTTCATTTATTCCACCTAACAATTAAAACTTTTTTCGCGAGGAACATTGAAAAGGAAAAAGTAAAAGTTAAGCTTATATGTCATATTGGCTTTACAAAAAAAAAAAGACTACGGAATTTGGAGTAGTAAAAACTAAAGCAAGTAAAATGGGGATTAAAACCAGAGACAGTAAAGGCATTAGGGACAGAGATTGGTATGGACATAGTAATACAAAACACGCAGCATGCAAGTAAGTATTTTTAAACGAGAGGAGGAAAGGAAGATGAAAGTCAAAACAAAAATCTCATTTTTTTCCTAACAAAACTTCTACAGAGAGGTCTTCCCTTGCCATAGCTTTGCTTGGCATATTGCGTATTTCGTTGTTACTGTTAATTAACAAAGAGTTCATAGGGCGAGGAAGGAGTGAATGAAAATGTGTTTCGCTTTCGATGAAGCTGCAGGAGGTCCCCCTTATTTTTAGTCGCGAGGCACTACATGAGATCGCCAATATAATTGAATGGACTGAGATTTGTGTAGTACCCCGACCCGACTTTTGTAATCTTCGCAGTTTTTTATACCCCTGATATTGCTTATTATAGTATGCCTCGTGCACAGAAATTGTCTGAATCAAGGTCATTCTGAAACTTAATGAGAACAAGCAATGGAATTAACTTGCTTATTTTGCAGGCTCAACGTAGAAAAACTAACTAATGAAGTCACTTAATACAATTTTTTTCTATGTCTTTTATGTTTAATCCAGGTTAGATCCTTACCGAAGACCAGGCCAGATGCAAGGAAAGTAAAGAACCTTTCAACTTCAACCTATACATCCCACCCACTTCAAAGCAATTAACGAGAAAGCGAGTGAAGTTTCAATGACATTTTCTCAACGAACCAATTTTTTAGTATCTGAACACCACCGCTGGATTTCGTGGTGTTGATAATTTGCAAAGAAAAATACGTCGCCCTCCCAGTCATATTCAGTCAAAGAAACGCAATCACCATCATCCTCATCGGTTCTTCATCTTCAGGCACTTGTTTCGTTGTTGAGTTTTGGAAGAACATTATAAAAAGCTCTTATTTTATTCCAATTTCTCAGCATCTCATCACCACCGCCATCAACTACATCATCATTCTCATCTCATCGGTATAGTAGTCCTCTAACAAATTCTCCTTTTTTTCGTTCCAGCAAATGAACTCTAGAGCAGTTTGATATCATTATTCCCACAACATTCTCGACACATAAGCAATTACTTATATTTCTCTAGACAAATATTAACGAACAACTCGAGGAGAAAGTTAAGAGCTTACTTTTCCCTTCAGAGACATTTCACGCCAACGTACAAGACCACAACAACTTTCCACTCTATAATCATTAGCCTCATTATGTAGTTCTAAATTTAAACGCATTCACACGAGAGAAAAGGGAGCTACCTAACATACCTACTACAGTACTGTACAAGTTGAAGTCAGCAAAAAAAGTAACCAACAAAAGCAAAGGCATATTATCCACAACCACAACATCTTCTTCACATCCCCCATTCTCAAGTAATCTATCAATTTTTTTTGTAGGTTGAATTGACTTGATTATGAAACTTTCCATCCTCCCAGCAAACAACTAGGCAAGCAAGCAAGAAGAGCCACTTCAGTTAATTCGATGAATATTGAATTTTCATGAGGAAAAATCCATCATATGTCAATGATGCTTGTTTGTCGTTTACTAAGCACGACAAAATTCTAAAAAATTGTACTCCTCGAAAAAAAAGGAGTGACGCATTTTGTGCATATAATAATTTCTAAATTGGAACATTGAATATGCAATGGATTTATTGCAGTGAAAGCAGGAAATAATCGGTTTAACTAGTTTATCTTTGGTGCGCACACAAAAGTAATTCCAGATAAAAAAGATTATACATTCCATCATCAAGATTATTTAATACGTAAGTACATACTACTTAGACCATATCATATCAAAAAAACGGCATTAGATTCTCAGTTTTTGTTTCATCAAAAACCCTGCTCGTTCTCTGGGCGTATTCTGATCACGTTATCACGTAACTATCCACACGGCTCTGACTCTGACTTTGCTCCTTGGTTTAGTGACGCACAAGTGAAAGTGAAAAAGTTTGTTCTTCTTTTGACTGTGGACGTACGTGTGTGCTGGAAACCTAGACAGCTAGTTTACTAACGTGCATTTGGGTTTGCTTTAAGCAAAATATGCTTTCCCTTTGTGCTGTCATCACTTCAAGTGACATTTTCATTATTGGTGTCGTGTCCTGAATGAAACGTTGATTGATACAAGTTCATTGTTTTTGTTATGATGACTTCTGATAAGGGGAATGATATCCAAAACCTAAACGAAACCTCACACGTACAACAAACGCCTTTCATCGAGAAATCAGAGTGCCAGTAGATATGTACATAATGACTATGACACAATGAAAAGATAAAATCCACACATTTCAACTTTTTTTCTATTACCGAAATAGAATTCTGGTTGGTCACGATTGTGGATCATTAATGCTATCTGTGTGCACCATACACACGCAAGCGATATAACATACCAAAACGAAACCACAACCAAACGGGCCTAAGGCAAGAAAGACTAAGTTGACGTTGATGCTATAAACAATTCTGTCTTGGTCGGTGGGAACATTTTTTTGGGAGAAAGGAAAGCGGATTTGATTTTGTACAAAAACCATAAATCATAAACTCATCCGGAATTAGAATACAAAAATATGGATTTTCTCGAGATCACTGTGCACAGTGTCATGATACACCTCACATATAAAAAGTGAAGAAATAAGTTATAGTCTAGTTGTGTCAAAATTTTAGAAACTGGTGAATAAAGTGTAGCAGTGAATATAAATTTGAATTGTTCCTCATCGTTTATACATACAACTTTTCCGGTAAGTCCACAATGCAGCGTATCAAAAGGGCTATGTATTGTAATTTTTATGATTCACATCTCCCACAAAAGCCTATACAATGTACATGCATTTTTCATTAATTTGAGATAACATGCGATGGTTTGTTTGGTGGAATATGAAATGCATATTTTTACTTTCATCTGTTATTATCATGCAGCTATTCGGGTGGTTCTCCGTGGAAAAGCTCATACCGAATGGAAGGTGATGGTGAGCGGTGAAAGACGGACTGTAAAAGATGACCAATATTTCATTGATGATCGAGCTATGATTTGGGGAAAAGGTAAGAAAAGTATTTTGAAAAAAAGGGGAAATATGTATACTTGGTTTGGTTTGGCATGGAAAAGAAACCACAGGAATGAAACGGGCGAAATATGGAAAACTCGTCGCTTGTATATTTGAGGGGAATTTTTCACAATATCCAAACCGTGCCTAATCAAATTATGAAGCGATGATGAAAAACACATTTTTTATTTTATCTGTAACGCGTGGAGAATAAAAGCTTTTAATCTGAGCATGTCTCGTTCCCTAAAAACACATTTCCCAAGGGGTTTTCTATTTTTAACAAAATTTCTTATCTGGTCTGGAATATATAGAGAAGGCTGACGGGAACGTCCAAATCCTTCCCAGGTGAATATATTAATTTATAAATTAATATAATTAACACATTTTACCCCTAAATACAAAGTTAACAGCGATCTCTTAACTATTTTTTTATTGTAGAGGACTTCACAAGTTTCCATTTCGCTTCCAACTCCCGGAAAGCTCACTTCCTTATTCCTTTGAGTCGAAATGCGGAACGATCCGTTACTACATTAAGGTAAGGCGGATTGTAGAATTTGTGAATTGAATTGGATTCGATGGAAAAAAAATAAGTCTATAGATTTCCAAATAATTTAACCATGCAATCTCTAGAGAGATGATACCAGTAAACGAAAAAAGAAGTCTACTGCTGCGCAGTACTATTTGATGTAGATAGCAGGAATGATATAAGAATCACAAGAAATGCAAAATGCTTTCAACTTATTTCCTTTTATTCCATCTTCATTTTCTTCAAGATTATGCAAGCGTACATTTAATTTTGGGTCGATATCGAAGATGATATAAGGGAATGATAGGAAAGTGAAGTTGGGCGGAAATTTTCAACTCTGGATGCAGTAGTAGTAGTAATTCTTACTATTTAGCTTTGAGGAAGAAAGTCTCTTTTTGTGGATTTACATAATAACGTTTGCAGTGAAACGATGATAGATAGGCGTGTTCACTACTTTCCCGATATCTTTAACTTTTTGATATCTCGAATTTATTGCAGGGCTGAGTACTAAAACTTCGTTATCTGAATTATTCTGTTGTGCTCAAATGGATTCATAAAAAAAGTTTTGAAACTTTTGAATATGTAAACGATACGATTTTTTCCCTGATGCATGGGCATGGCTTATGGCGATGTGATCATCAAAAAAACTTGTCTGAATGGAAGGGAACATAAATTTTGGAATTTATTAAAATGAAAGAAAGTTTTTCAAACAACGGCAAAAAATGGAAGTTCTTTCCTATTTCAGTAATATGAACTTCGAGACGTTGAAACTAGAAACGAGACAATGGGATAGACTAGCAAGCTTTAAAAAAAACCAATGGCAAAAAAATGTGATGATCGTGTTTTAGAATAAATGTAATAAAAAGTAGATGAAATGTTTTTGATGACGAGGCAAGATATAAATGGGAGTGGAAAATTTTACAGCGACACACTTAAAAAAGCATTAAATATATTGCATGACATTTTATTTCAGGCCACTGTTGATATTCCATACGCTTCTCCACCTCAAGGGATGAAATACTTCACAATCATTGGGCCACATATTGACTGTATGGATGATGTTTACCTGGTAAGAACGTCGTTTCAATTTATTACTCTGACATATTTGCTTCACAAATCATACTTAACTTCATTTTAAATTACGAACATGATGAAAACGAATTCTATTGAGTTGAGACATTTGATGTACATATTTTGCAATCCCTCTAATTTTTGTTCAAAGATTTTTTAAAGACGCGTTTCCATTTTGTATCTCCTCAGACTTCTTTCACTACTCCATAGACAAAATCTAAGTACTCATGAATGTACAATTAAATTAAATCATGTTTCTAGTTTGATGCCTTCCATTATTAATGTACTGAAAAATACACAACGCTTACATACATTATTGTTAAATTTAATCAGCCTTTCTCAAATATTTGCAGAAAGCATTACTTATTTTGTTCATTTACAGACTTAATCTGACAGCTTGAATTGATGAACTACTAACCAGGAAGGTGTCAGTTTAGTATATCAAAGTCGGGAAGCTAAACCGTTGTATAGTATGTATTTTTTAACGATATTTACGATAGGAATAAGCTTATTCCCGACTAGGGACATTTACATGCACTTATCGGCAATTTTCAAACCGCGCGCTTTCAATCAAAGGCAAGCATTAGGTCAAAGCTCTTTCCTCCTTGTGGTCATGTAAGCGCTTGATTATGAATTCGTCGAGCAAAGCAGGAAGGGAAAGCAGAATATTTTTGCAACACGTACTTATTATCTAAAAGGTCAGAGAAAATGAAAGATAAATACGATTGTTTTGTGTTAGACTCCATATTCATACTAACAATCAAATACATACATAAAATATCGCATGGATTCCGAACAAATTCATGGGTGAATTAATATTATTTTATTTAATCAAATAAGAAGTGTTATATATTTTATGTAAAGTATTTAAAATTGCAATTGAACTTATAATTTTAAACTGGTTTGGAAAGATCATCTAAAGCTGATTTTTCTCAATTTGAAATACGGCCCTGCCTCATATTCATAAACAAGGAAAGAGTTTCAAAAAATGATCAAAGCAAAGTGTTTTAGGCCCACGAAGAAAGAGCTTTGGCCTAATGCTTGCCTTTGATTTAAAGCGTGCGGTTTGAAAATTGCCGATAAGTGCATGCAAATGTCCTTAGTCGGGAGTAAGCTTATTTGCATCGTAAATGTCGTTAAAAAATACATATTATACAACGGTTTAGCTCCCCTATTTCGATATACTAAACTGACACCTTCCTGGTAAGTTAGTATAATTGTTCGTCTAATTCGGCATGTAATTTGAGACTTAATAAATCGCATAATAATGTTCGCTTCAAGTATCAGCAATTTACGGACCAGGCAAGATTACTTTCTTCAGTTTTCTATCCAGCAATCACCGTAACAGATTCCGTCTTTTCTGCTCGAATAAAATATGACACTGAGTTGCGTATTAAGGTTAGACTGAACCCATGCCGTGCACACCTGGTACAAATATTTCCGCCTTGCGAATCTCTTAATTCTGGAGTAAAACTTTTAATAAAGCGAAGTTCTAAACGTTGGATAAATCTTCTCGTAAATACTGGATCTGGTTAATTAACATTTTTCTGGTGTCAGGTTTTCTTACATGTTCATGCTTATTTAGGTTGCACCTCTCCTTTGGCTCACAGTTGTATTCACTATGATCAGTGTCTCTGACGTCTCCATCACTAGGGCCACTTTCTGGAACCGTGAAAAGATTGTCCTCGCTCTGAGAGCGATGAGAACTCTTTTTAGGCACTAATTTAAAATTGGGACAGATTTTGAACATTCTGAAATTAATTCTACTGGAAACATTATTCCTGTCTACTTACCTTCACGACTTTAAAGAATCAGTTCCCTACTACAATGTTTGAAATACCTTGTTAAACTTACGATACGAAGAGAACTCGTACCATGCTTGTTTGTTGTAATATTATCTGAAGTATTTTTTTCCCCATTATCCGTGTATTGGTTACTGTAACCGCGAACTTATGTTACATGAAATGGACTACTATGGCATGATGAGTTCGATGAATCCACTTGTAAAGGCGGGGGTCGAAGAATCACCGGTAGTCC
>JAHZMX010006308.1:0-52758 GCA_027743895.1 Seira musarum | reverse complement strand
CTTTCGAAAGTTATCGCGTGCACGGACAGACAGACAGACAGACAGACAGACAGACGGACAGACGGACAGACGGTCACATCATTCTCAATACTAGCTTCGCAAGCTCAGCTACGTAATAACTATGAAACGAAATTCATTTACATATCGCCTCATACTAAATTCTTTTCAGACGAAGGAAGAATGGGAAACAGTTTTCATTATGGCAGCTTTGATTCACTTTTCTGGTGTGGCTTTCTATGCCTTCTTTGCATCAGGCGATTTGCAACCGTGGGCAGAGCCACCTCCAGATTATTATGAAGATCCCGTTCAGAAGCATCCTGAAATGAGAATGGAAACGACCGCACTCAATGAGGTACGTAATGAAATTTTTGCCTTGGAACAAGCTCTATAGGTACCTCACATAATCATTTGCCTCATATAATCATTTAGGCACCTGTCCAGGACTACCGAGCAACCGGCCCTACAGATCTCAATCCTTGGAACGATCAACCCTACTCATATGGATCTATGACCTCCTCTGGCCAAAACTGAATGAATATCAAAAGATGAAAAATAAGCTTTTTCATGCAAGCAAATTTCTTAACATTTGCTTCATTTAAAAAATCCATAAAAAAAAGCTTTCAATATCACAAATAGATTAACTACTACACACTCAAGAAAAAACTTACTCAGCTTCAAATACATTCATGAATTGTATTTACCATTCACCATTCCTAATCATAAAAAATCAGCTCCAAATATTAACAAAACAGATCATAGGAATCTTCCACTGACGAACATTCTCTTTCAAATTGGGGAGGGGAAAATGATTTTTTGATGAGTCGCGATTAATAATTGCTATCATGATTTTTTCACATTCATCTTGTTCAAATACGTTGTGAAGAAATGTTTATCAAAAAAAAAAATTTGAATGCGGGACATATTTATTAGCTCTTCTTCTTCGTCATAATTGTAGGTAAATACAGCAAAAAAACAATCGGAAAAACATGTTGACAATATTCAATGCCAATGAAATCAAATATTATTATATTATGTAAAAAAAACTCGTCCTTATTTAATCCCCAACTTTCTCCCAAAAAAAAACTTTAGTGGCTCATATAAATGTAGACGAATTGAGAGCAAGTCTGACAAGGACTAAGAAAATTCCTCTTAGGGAAAAAAATGAAAAAAAAGGAGGGTAATCCCTTTCCATGATTTTTCAGACCAGTGCTCGTTAAAGTTCAGAAAAGAAGTCCTTCATAGAGCGTAGTACATTTCTGCTGTGATTAGGGGAAAAAATGTTTGTTTTCATTAATTACTCCATGAAAACATTTTTAGAATAATTGGATAAAGATTTAGAGACATTATTAGATTAAATGTAGTGAAAAAAAGCATTTAAATCCGAAGATGACAATAATTTGTTGACTTGCGCCTCCCTCTCAATGTCAATAAGAAATGAAATGAAGAAAAAAAAGTATTTACAGTAACAGTAACAGTAAGCAAATTTTTTTTAGGATTATTATTACAAAATTCAAAAAAGTATTAAGTGTGTTATGCGGCTCCGTTCTCTGTAATTACTGGAGAAATTCTTGTGAGAAAAAAATACTGCAAATGAAGAATAGAAAAATAAGGTATTAATTATAAGAGTACTTATTTACTGTAAAGTGTAAAAAAATACATATTTTCTTTCTCCTTCTTGTCAGTCAGTGAGTGAGTCAGAGAGATAATTTTAAGGAAAAAAAATCATATTTAATTCTACACAACATAATAATATTTCGTTAATCTTGTAAATAAGATTACAGGTTAATCTAATCTGTATGCTGTGCATGGAAAATATTTGTTATGTGCTTGCTTGAGTGAGCTGAGACAATTGTTGCTTCTTGTGCTGTGCATAATACTATTTCAAAAAGAAGTCGAGGAGTGGAGTGATGATGTGCAAGCCCTCCGGTGCTTCAATGTAAGACGTTGTTGACGACGTGCATAGCATAGTTTCCTCAAATAAGAATTTTTTTTTTGAGTGAGTGAATGTGAGTGAGTGAGTGAGCAAGTGAACTCGTTTTTTTATATTTATGATTAAGAATTTATTTATTATTATGTGGGAGGATGTACACACAGGAATCATCAAATTCACTTGCTCTAGTAGAAGTAGTGAAAGATGCAACGTGTGACGTCTTCTCTGCTCCTCTTAATTTAAAATTTTTCATTTCTCTGCCGATTATTTCCTTTGGGGTTTTTTTACCGAGGAAAAGGCGGTGGTGATGAAGGTGGCGAGGAAGTGGATGATTGCTGGTTATTAACAGAAAGCAATTTGCTTCCATGACACGCATCAGAAACAAGAACAAGATACACATGGAAAGATAAATACTCTTTATTCATTTTTTTGCTAATTGGCTGAGAAACTTTTTTCAGTCTTGAACAATTGGGTAGAATTCTTAATTCTTTTTTTTACAAGAATACAGGGTTATTTTTTTACAGGTGAGGGTGAGATGAGGTTACGCTTCGTAAAGCAAAATAGTCTTTAATCATCTCGGTTTTTTTTTCTTCCGGAGAGAATGTGTTTTATCTGTGACAACTTGATTTAAGACCTAATTACAATAATGATGATTAGTGGTTAGTTTGAAGGGGTTGGAAATAACGATGATGGGACAATGAGATTATAACCATTTTATTTTCTCTCAGAGGTTCAATTACTACGAAATGGCCATGAATTGTAATAATTGAACCTTGTGGGTATGTGTATGTAAGTTTTATTTTTAAAAGTGAAAAAAAAACTCAAATAGAACTTTGCTTTGAGAACTTCTTTTTGAAGTGGTTGTAATTTATGAAACGCATAAATATGATTATTTCAATTAAAATGTCAAAAAATCCGCTGCCGGCTATGACTATCAAGCATGAGAGTGCAGTGCAATGTAGTATTAAAAATTTTCGCACATTTTCACAAGTGTCTTCTTGTTATTGGAAGTCTGCAATGCGTGGCATTCAATCATAAATATTTTGTTCAATTTATATTTAATTTACTTTAGGCATATGGAATATGTATATTTTTTAATTAATGCCTTCTTTGAATTTTGATGAGTGAATGACGAATGAATGCGCACAAATGTCAAGGAAGTATGTAAAGTAGGTGGGTAGATAATATAGTGACCAAATCAACTTTAGACAATATAGACAAAATGGTATTTGTTAGCATGTAAGTCTCCTTGAGATTCTTATGTAATTAACCGAAGTGCCTTAAACAGTGCCGAAACATTTATAAAAAAATTGCCGACAATAGTTGAGATTCGAGAGACGAAGTGTTTCAGAATCGGAAACATCGACAAATCAATGATAAAAACAGAGTCGCGTTTACTTTTCAGACAATACAATTCATTCACTTTTTTTCAACTCCAAATTCAAATGCGTTCAAGGAGTTAAAAAAAATTTAAGACATAAATGACACAAGAGAATTATATCAATGCAAGTATGTAAGTAAGTACGTATTCGTTTTCAAACGGAAATTATTATTGATGATTAACATTCCCAAACAATGGTGTGTTTTCATCATCATCTTCAATCATCATCGTTTTTGGAGTGGAAGTTCTCCGCCGTTTTAAAATAATATACGTATAAGACTACAGAAATTCACAATAAAAGTCGGAATGGGACCAGAACAAAAACATTGAAATCGAAAAGCACAAAAATTTTTTTCTGAAATGCTTCGAACTCTCTGTCTTACAACACAACACAAAAAAAAACAAACAAACAAAAAAAAAATCAAATCTTACTTAAGTAAAAATTACTTAAGACAAGTAAAACAATTATTGAGATTGACAGGACAAATCGAAAAAATGTCAAATTCAATGAAAATGAGTTTCAGTTTCCTATTTCTCTCCAGGGAAAAGGACTCTGAATCATAGTGTATTATGCAATACTATTTGTAAAACTTTGCTCCGAGTTTTCAAGACTTGAAATGAAAACTCCACTCTCGCGGTTATCAGCGGAGTGAGTTCTCATGAAGGGTCATGTGTCATAGCATAATTAAATACGCGTTGACCTTTAATTCATTATTGCTTACAAACAAGTTGTTATATAGTGTCTGTCTGTTTGTCCTCCTCATTTGTTGTAGCAGTAGTCGATATTAAATTGATCGACGATCAAAACGTAACAATAGTATTATTAAATTGTCCAAGTAAAATTTGATATAGGTGCGTAAAATAAACCAGATGAAATAGAAAACTTGGCTTAGGTAAGTAGGAATGTGGGTAGCTGACATAGCGAATAACAATCTCAAAGTATTTGTAGCAATCTCTGATGGTCTGTCTGGTTTTTTTTATTGCAGTCTTCCCCTTCAAATTAGTATTAGCTAATGTTAGTTGCGAAAAAAATTGTAAAAAAAATGTCTAGTATTCTTCGTGGCATTTCACTGCCCAACACTCAACTAACTAGCCTTTTGTGAAAATAGACCTTAAAATTAATATGCTTACGAGATTTGTTGGTAATGATGAGTGAGTACTTCAAAATACAAAACCATTATTATGCCTTTTTCTCAAAATTATGCCTAAATTTTGAAAAGCAGCAGCAGCAGTAATAAAATTCTGATTTCAGTCTTTCTATTTCTTATTATAAATCTCTATCGCTACTATAGTTTCCAATCGCTAATTTGTTGTCGTGTAAAGCCAATATTATTTGTACTTAATTGTCTGGAGCACATCAAACAAGGAAATATATGATAATAATATAGTATACTCGTATATTTGTGTGAGATTATGTATTTTAGAGAAATGAATTTAGCTTTAGGTCTTTATGAGTATATAGGTAGTTAATTTATTTGATTAATGTTGTTATAATGCCTTAAATATTAACATATTCAATGTCTGTTACTGTTTTCTCCATAGCTTCTCGTTTCCGTATAGAGTACTTATGTAGAAGAAGAAGAAGTAGAGATTACATAGTGGAAAAATAACAGAGAACCGTTCCTTAATTGTCAAATGTCAATCTAGCGATGTAACAAAAAAAAATGTCCATTGTCCATGACCCTAATATAATTGGATATACTTAGCTGTTATAGATTTCATTTCATATCCATTTCTTTTACATTCACGAAAGTTTTTTTTTGGTGGGATTCTTTCACGTCATGATGGTGTGTATATCGTATAAAAACATTCATTCAGGTCCAATATTACTTACTTATTGACATGGATTGTGATTATGATTTTTCAGTTTACTGTTATGTTATTTATGGGGTACTTATTTCTGAAATTTCATCTGATTGTGAAATTAAGTCATTCCATAAACTTCCTTCCTTTATGCAAAATACTTTATATGATTCCGAAGTTTAGACAGATGTTATCATTTAAAAAAAAATACTTATATAAATGTATGTATACTTCTGTACTTATATGTATGTAAATTGAATGTCTTTTGTTGTATCGTACACATATGTTTTCCGAGGACTTGATTTAATAAAAAAAGGTCATTCTTTTCATTAATTACCATTTTGAGAGGTACATAATCCTGAATTTATTGCTGCCTTCCATTATTGCTTTGCTGCACTCGCATGTAATTTTACACATGTAATTTTAATGCTTGGAATCACGGAGATACTGGTAATGGCCTAGAGCCTCGCCTGCTTTCGGATGTCTCACTGGAATCTTCCATATACCACATTGACGAATCAAACGTCTTCTCAGATTAGGTTCGGAATATTCCCGTTCACTCTTACCCACACTATGACAAATTTGTTGCTTCCCTGCCTCACATCCCGTTAGATCAAGACAATAATGGAAAAGAGCGTCCTGGAAAACTGTTCTTATGTCTCGTCCTCCACCTCCTCGTTTAATGCGACGATCTATGTTCAAGTTAAGTTGATTGACAAGTTTTTTTTCACCTTAGCTAAATCTTGCATTTTTTTTATATTCGAACGATAATGATTTCTCATTCTTACCTACACAATTCTTTGCGGCGGACATGCATTTGCTATCAGTTTCCTTGGTGATTGATGATGAGATCAAGAAGATATAGAAAAAAATAAAAACTTCCGATTTGATCATTTTTAACCTTAAATTGTGCTGTCTGAGTTGCAGATTAAGTAATATAATTTAGACGCCCATCTCCTTAATTATGAAATCAATGTTGCCTTGAAAATGTTAAGACAATTGGATAGTAAAATCATATATGTGGTGATGTGAGTCATAACTACTGGCATAATTCGCATTTTTACTACACATTGGCGTATAAGTATTAATCAAACTTCCTCCTCATTCAATAAAACGAGAAGAATGCGTAAGCCCAGCAGTGTCTAGTGACATACGACATGACAAACTCATTGTCAATTAAGTAATGCAGCTTGCGTAGAAGTCTATTTCCTGCCATTCTTAAATTTCGTGGAGTCTACGTGGTGCACCCTAAATTATTTGAGTAGACATGTAACAAAGTCGTCAATTATTGACGCTTAAGTAACCGTTTGTATACAACGTGCTTTAAGCTAAACCAATACACTGATTTTTGCTTCATGATGAATGACTGGATCATAAGCCTCTGTCATATAAAAATATTGAATAGGCGTCTGAAATAATAAAAGAATTTCGAACGCATGTGTATGCAGTACGGCCAGCTTGATCATCTGAACCAACTCTGAATTTATATTTAAACCAGATTCTAATTGTGCTTAAGTTGCACTTACATAAATCCATGATTTACGTTGAGGCCATAAAAAAGCATGATTTTTTCTTTAATGTCGTTTTATCACAAACATGGACAAAAGACTTCATTTAAACTTTTATGAATTCCTAGGAAGCATTGAAAACTCAGCCAATGAAGAATGGGCACACCAAACCATAAATACCTACTATAAATGTGATGACGAGTGAGCTTATATTTATTTTTATGAATATGAATCTTACCTGAGCACCTTCTTTGACGTTTTTTTAACAAGAAACAAGTGATAAAAAAAATATTTAAGCAGCAACATAATTGTCTTATCAGCTTTCTCATGAAATGCTTAAGTACTTTTTTATATCCCAAAAATTCATTTGCATTTATGAACCAGGATTATCTGGATATTGAATTGAAACGAAATGTTCACTATTCGAACACAATGCAATATCCAATGCTTCGTTAATGTTGTTAGTCAGTCTTATTTTTCTTTTAGACCTCCGTTACTAAACCACAGTCAAGCCCTAGTACTAATTCAAGTGCCGGTGACAAATAAGCTGAAGAACTGCTTCTGTTTGCTGGAATGGAAATGATATTCTACTTCCAGCAAAACACATTTCTCATTTGTTTCCTTAGAATATAATTTTTTAAATTGAATTTTAGTTTAAGTTGCTATAGTTCATTTTATCACTGCTTAAAAAATGGTGTTCACAACAGAGGTCGATGAAAATGGAAATTTGGTGGAGAAAAAACTAACGTCGGAGGATATCAAGTTTACTCTTTCCCAGTTTGAACGCCAATTTTGTGAGATAGGGAAATCAGTTAAGAGAGCTGTGGATCGTAGGGTAGAATTAACTGGAAGATTAGGTGGGTACGGGTGCTTTTTGAGCCAATTTTTTAATTTTAATCAAAGGATTTCATATCATTTAAATTATTCTTCATTCATATTTCAAGAAATACAAAAGGACACACTTGTTCAGCTCAAAGTTGAAGATGAGGAGAATGGCGTACCCTACTTCCCAGACGATCCCCTGGAAATGATTGAGAGCGACTATCCATTCTATCATGATGAAAGTGAGTGTGCCTTTGGCGACTTCACCGTCACTGAAAACCCGGAGAGATGCGTAGAAGCGATGGCAAATTTTGTGACTGTCATTCATGAAAATCTGCATCGCTTCAAGCATTTGCCGTTAGGGCCACTTTATTGCAACATGAGGGTCGCCGTAAGTATTAGAGATAGTAAATGTGTTGTTGTTTTAGCTGTAAGCTTATGTATAGTAATGTTTAACATTTTTTTAGTCGAAGAAATGGACACCAATCGTGGAATATGTGCTTCGTCCATACTTGTTCTCCTTCCTTGTTGACAACATTGTCGACGAATTAGTTATGCAAGAGCTCATTGAACAGCACTTCCCTGATGGTCAGCCTGGAACGGTCACGAAAAAGGGAGTGATTGTGCCGAAGCAATTCGTGTTTGGTTTCCAAAATGATGTATGAAAAATGAATCACATAAGCATGTTATGTAAAATATGAAAATATAATTTAAGATTTTTTCACACTCTCGTTCAATTTTTAGTACTCAATTCCATCAAGAATTTCTTCCGTTACGGGTCTAGAGATGGATAATATGCTGGAGGTTATTAATTTTGATCACGAAAACTGGGCAAAGTTCCTTTCCAAAACTATCAATATTGAGAAAATCCTTTTCATGGATAATGAGAACATTGCATTTCTTCTCATGTCTTATGTGAAAAGGTAAATTAATTTAGTTTACAAAAAAAGGTTTATTGTGTGGAAAATCATTGACGATGGAATTATTGTTTTAGCACTCCAGAGGTCTGCAAATCTGTATACACACTGGACGGATTTTTAGTCCTTCCTTTTGATGAATTCAAAACAAAGCGGATCAAGTTTAGCAATGTTGCAATGTACTTGAAAAATTTGCCTAATGTTAAAATCGGGTATGACGTTACTAGAAATAAATTTACTTTTAGTCCCATAAATGAAACAAGGATTGGTTTTGATATGTAAGCTATTCTGACTTTAGGAAAGTACTCAGCAAAATTAAAAGACTGGAAGACAGAATCGAAAATCTGAACAATTTCATCAAGAGACGGAGACGTTTTCAACTTTTGTACGCTAAACGCATGAAAAACATGCAGGAAATGTATGAGCTCGCCCTGGAGATTGAGAAGTTTGAGGTACTTAATGTTTTAAGAATTGTTTCTATCAATCATATTTTAAAACTTATTTTGTTTTCAAAATCCAAACCTGGATATTCCTTTACATAAGAGCAAAGAAAACAATGAAACAAAAAACCACTCTATTCCCATGAGTATAGTTTCTTCAAGGGAAACTCCTTCATCTTCAAATTCAAATGCAAGTGAATGGTCTTTCCTGATTTTACTGAATTAAAATTGTTCAGATTTTAATTTTTAATTTGTGTCCATTTTTTTGCATTTTTCTTGCAGAAAGAGCAAGAAAACAAGAATGATGTTAGCGCCGTTTGTATGAGCATAGATTCTAGTTCGGATACGGACACATCTTCGGAACTAAACTTTAGTATGCTGACCCCCATCGATGATTCCTGGATACGCGAACACATTGGTAACCTCGATGACATCTCAACTGATGAGATGGACGAAGAAGAGGAAGGTGAAGAGGCGCATCTATGATTTATTATTTAATTATGTTTTCGTGGCGTACAACATTCTCCTCTTCATTTCCGATTGTATAGTGATTTTAAATGTACTAGCCCAACGAATGCAGGTGCGTTACTATACTTACTACTTGTATAGGTATTTGGATAAGATGTAAACATTTTCGTCAATTGATTGTGATAACTTTTTTACTTAAAATAGTATTAGGAGTTATGTAATAGTACAAGTAATTTTCGGAAGCTTTAAAGAGCTTATAAAAATCTTATCGGTTCATATTGTTGTAACGCTAGGAATTGAAGATGAAAACGTGAATATTGAAAAGTATTTTTTTTTCGAAACCATAGTTTAATTTAGATTTTTTTCAGATACTTTTTCTTTGTCACACACAAAACAAAACACTTATAATATTTTTTTCTTGAATAATAAATTTAACATGTATTGAAAAGAAAATCATTTGGATTAATCAATCAATCACATTTTTTTGTCTGTCTAGTTATTTATTATGGTAATTGTTAATGCAGTTTTCTACCTGTAATTATGTAAGTATGTAAGTTATGTAGGGTTACTCGCAGTTAAAGTATTATGTTACATCGTCTTGGTTTATCAGGGAAATTAGGACAATTCAGATGTGCGTCAAAATCCATGTAATTCAAGTAGTTCCTTTGGTCTTTGTTCTGATTTTAATCACCTTCCGACTTACTCTGCTCCTCATCAATTATCTTGCCCGGACTTGGGGAAGTATCATCTATCGATGTTTTCTCAAGTTCAGATAAAACTTGGTCTTGCCAGTCTGTCGGTTGCTTTTTATAACTCACAGCAGCTCCAATAGCGTCACGAAATAGCTACATCCAATCATAATTAAACAAAATTAATGGAAATAGATTAAATAGAAATACAGCTTTCGTTTAAATAGGAAACCACCTTCACAACATTTGTTCCATCGGATGCAGAGACAAAGTAGAAAGGTATATCATTTTTTGTTGCAAAAGCAAATTGTCGTCTCGTGATGTCCATATTAGCTATAGAGAATATATAAAAAAAGAAATGTAATTGTATATTGGTAACAATAGGACTTCCTCAAATCAAGAATTTTTGAAAAGACAAGATAATTTCAGCAAAAAAATAAAACGTTAAAAGGGCAGATTTTTTAAAATTATTTTCCATTTTTTATCATACCAACTACAACGGATGCATCCTCAACAACAGTCGTGTAACGGTACAATGTTAATGCATAGGTCGACACTTGATGTGCCTTATATGAATTGATTAGGAATCTCTCCAAAAGCCTAAAAAAAACAGTATTGAAATCATGAAAAAATTCTCATTTCCACATTTTGATGAGCCAAGCACAAAAAATCTCAGGTAGGTACATGCATTAGGTGCATTATGTATTTATGGATATGTAGAGATGTTTCTACTTATGAGAATGCATCTTACTTTGATTTACCCACTGCACTATCACCTAAGCAAATTATCTTGACGGTGAGCTCGCCATCACTGGTGTTCACATCGTAGTTGAGCCTTCCTCGTATTGATGCGGAAGAGGAAGAGCTAGGATCCACGTGCTTCTCACTAGAATTATTTTCTCCGTTATCTTCATCAGTTCCATTTTTTGGATCGGCTTCCGGTTGTGAGCTCTCCACAATTTCTTCCGACTCTTGTAGTCGACTTTTGCTACTATCACTAGAAGAATCGTGACTTTCTTCTGTGGTCATTCTGGTAAAAACCTGTCTTTCCTTAATTCCTGTCAGTTCTGCTGATGATGCGCCAGAGTTGGCGTGTGTATTCTCCACCACATCAAGAACCATCCGGGTTCTTCTTTTCACGATTTCCTTAACTCTTTATTTTCTCGAGGTAATTGTTCCAATATTTTATATTTATGAGGAAGATGCATTCAAGCACTGATTGTTACCGTCTAATACAATAGCAACATGTTTGCATCTTCAATTAAGACAGAAGAAAGAAAAAAAAAACTTTTAACTGTCGAGAGTATTTCTTTTATTTTTTGCATTAGACTTTTATTTCCTTATTTTAATGTATTGTCTTAGC
This sequence comes from Seira musarum, assembly GCA_027743895.1. NCBI lineage: Eukaryota > Metazoa > Arthropoda > Collembola > Entomobryomorpha > Entomobryidae > Seira > Seira musarum. Next base: position 41,437 of record JAHZMX010006308.1, on the reverse strand, counting down.
TCGACTGACTTGACTACTTATTTTGCCAAACGAATAATGCAAATAGGAATGAATGCATACGTAAGTAAATATAAAGACTACGTGCGTGGTTCTCACTTGTTCCTCTCCGTCTGCCACTGACAAAACTTGACTTGACTGCTGGGCCAGGGTAGCAAACAAAAAATTTTCTTCGCTTTCACCTGAAAACTCAACCACAAAAGCAGTCAAAGTGGCAAAGTAAACGTATCACAAAAAAAAATAATTCGTCTTCCTGTCTCAAGTATTCGGGACGGTGATGGGGATGGCAAGGTAATCAAATGGTAAACCAAATAGGAGAAAAAAAAGAGCGTAATCCAGGTAGAAAATATGAAAAGGCCATCGATCCAGCCACCACAGTTAAAGCTTAAAAATACATACGTCGAGAGAAACATGTTTAGTGAAAATCAATATGCGTATAAACTACATAAGTACATACATACCCTTATGCATGCATGAAACGAGGCGGTCGGGTCGGCCGTTTTCTTTTACTGGCAATTCTACGGTTTTTTTCATTCCGCTGACTCATTTCATTATTCTCTTTATACTTCGTCTCCCCCTTTCATTTTTTTTCAAAATCCGTCATTCATCCATCCATCGGGAAAGGAAATACACGGAATACGAGTGTCGACTTGTGAGCTTGAGCTGGATTGGAATTAGCCCTACCATAAAAAATAGAACTCATTTAGAGGACAACCAACTAGTGAACCAGAGTATGGACATGGAATGTGGACTGTCAAAAGGGAGCAATCTTAATGTGTTCAAAACATTCATACTTTTTCATGCCATCATTAACTGAAATGAAACGACAGTAGTAGTAGCAACGGCAATGCTGGATCGAACGGATACCGAATCATCGAAAGAGTACAACGAAGCTTCGAGCTGTTACACAAGCTTTTTTCCATAAATTCTTTTTTGGTTTAATAATTACCACGTAACAGATAGTCCATTCCGGTGTTAAGTACTACTTGCAATTATAAATTCATTTGGTATTGATTTTTTCTTGTTGTTCTGCTCAAAAATCATCATAATGCGTGCGTGGAACAAATCTATTCCATATTCTGCCATAAAATAAAATGGAAGGTAATAGTAATTTACATGGATAATGGATAATGTAAATTTTACATCTGAATAAGTATGGTACACAATTATATGGGAAGGTGAAGTCCTTGCATAGAAAAATTATTTATGGGTTTATAGAGCATTTGAATTCAGAACGGTGTCTTGCGTCATTCTTGTAAGCTGTTTCTGGTATTGAAGAATGAATATTTTCTTCCGGAGGCCAAATTGCAGGTTTTAAATATATAAAAGCTAGGATTACACTTGTTTTCAAAACCAATCCGGAAAACGCAAATTTTACTGTGACAATAATTGACACCCAAAATTATTGATAGTATAACTGTCTAGTACTTATGTTGAACATGGGTGCACATAAGTATATGCATATTACTGGACATCTATATATCAATATTTAATTTACAATAATTTCTTTATAAATCAACCCAGATGTCAAGGATATTTTAAAATGTGTGTTACAACGCCTTCCGAATGATGAAATGTCATTGGTATATTACTTATGCATATGATGACCCTCATGAGTAAATATTTTTATAAGCGAGTAAATTTAATGGAAGTGAATTTAACTCGACTTGTACTATTGAAATGAAAAAAATCGCCCTTTTGATCCACATGTCCACATGAAAGAAAAAAAAATTGTTCTAGATTTAATTCGCGTTTTAGTACATTAAATCGAACCTGTGGCTTTTAAACATTACCTCTTTACTTTCTTTATATGCTTAAACTTAGGTGCTTGATAGAACTTATTAATACCTTAATTCATAAGTATGCTCAAATAATACGCAATTCTTAATAAATATATAATTTCACACAATTATAAATAAATATTTGTGCGTCCCATCCCGGATACCGTATTTCAACCGTCATATCGCTCATAATAAAAAAACGTGTGTTCCAAACTTTGATTTGAAATTGTTTGCTCAATATGACTGTGTCACCATGCCGTTGGCTTTACTTTTGTTTTTTTATTCTAGAAATACGAACAGTTCTTCTTCCCAAGCGTTTGACTTCTATTTCCGGTAAAGGAAAAAAAATTCTAATGGTAATGCCAGAACAGTAAAAAACTGCATTTTTTTTGTAAATTTAGGGTCCTGTCAGGGCGTATATGCTTTTAAAATGCTATATTTAACGTATAACCTAATTTTTTAAACACGCTTGCTAAACTCCTTAAGACAGCATGAATTTTATTTGCAAATCTTAAAGGAATATGCAGGTTCAAGCTATTGATTTTTAGGATGTGACACCGACACCGCCCACCTTTGTGAAATTCTAATTTCTTTCTTTTTTAATTGTCCGCAACATGTTAGGCATACATTTATTCGGATTATTCCATCACCAAAGACCTTCTCATTGTACTTCCTGGCTTCGCTTCATTCTGCACATTTTACTGAGCGACGACGGATCGCGATCTTTTCGGTAGATGGTTCCACATGCTCGTTTTTCCTAAAATTTTTCAGCGTTACTGTAACACGTTCAATTCTTTCAATTTATTGCTTTTCGGTGATCTGATTCGTTGGATAAGATGCCAAATAAATTAAAGAAATAAGACTGTCTTGCAATGCAATGAATTTGTATTTTATTAGCAATGTATTTACGTCACATAAAATTTTGTTCATAAAATCGGCACACAGTTGTTTATACATGAATATTATGTACTTAATTTTACACTTACTTAATCATCAGTAGTATCAGGTTACCCGTAATTTCCCACGGAAAAATTCCAATCAACATGAAATGAAAAAAACTTTAAGTTCTATGTCTCCATCACCAATTGATCTTCTGATAATATCGTAATTTCTTCCACTAATTTTTTTTATCATTTCATACTGACTTTTACTATCTACCTACTTTGATCCTTTTCGCATAAAAGTGAATTTTCTTTGAAAATTACAATGACCTTTATCTAAAAACATCAGCTTTTACACAAGAGGCTATATAGTATGTTCTTATAATTTTAATATTTCCCTAGGCATTTGCATTTGCGTCAGAGCTATCTAATCTAACATAGCTTGCGGTTAGTTTAAGAGCTTCGGATCCTAGTACATTCTTCAGTCAAACAACATTGTCATTCAGAATGGGTTACAAAAAATATATGCTGAAATAGGTACGAATAAAGTGCCATAAGCTACAGGTATTTACGTATTCTTTGCAGTTGATTACTTACGACATTTTTTTTATTTTGCAAATAAATTCTTAGCAAAAAAAGAATTAAAAAAAATAAAGTCTGGATGAAAACTTCAGAAACCTAACTTCAGTCTAATGCTGTGACATTAAAGTAAACACCATTGTTGCACCAGATTTTCTTCTTCAATTGAACGACAACCCAGATAGAAATACACACATACATACAGATACAGTCAGTTTACCCAACATCATTTTCTCACAACATATCCATCTAAATATTTTTAGTTTTCTTTAGTGCACCTAACAATTAAGTACGGATGATGTACGCAGAGTGATGAGAAGAAATAAAAGTAATAGGACATCACAAGCAAAATGAATTATATTTCGGGAATGGTTACCTTACCAACAATACAAATAATAACAATGTAAGATCAGAACTGAAGTACATTAAAATACAAGGTAGTATAATTTGCAAACATGATTAAAGTTAAAGCTTTGTTATGTCTCTACTCCCAACCTAAGAATATGAAATGTTTCCAGGATTTTTGGTAATTGATTTCTGGCCAGCATAGCCAGAGTCCTTCATTGACTTCATTGGTATGGAATCATCGACACTATCAGCGTAAGATATGAATTCAACGTCGTCATCGTCATCAGCAAATTTAAGAGTGTCCAAAGAAGTTTCTTCAACGCCAATATCTCTCCTAGGGCTGGCTTCACTAGAAAACATGCCGATGCTGCTACTGCTTGGAGTCATTTCAATGCCGTATGCACTATCATCCATTCCGATTTGTTCTTTGGAGCCCGTCACTAGAGGATGCTCGCCATCTCTGGCGGATCCTTTACCTTGATGATCATCGCCTTTGTTTCCCTCATCATCATCATCCGCGCCATCCTCATCAGAGTGTGGGTACACCTCCGAGTTCCATAGAACAAAGGCCGGCTCCAAACCTAAATATGACCCTGGAATGTTTCCCGCGTTCATCACATCATAGTCGTAATAGTCCATCTCGAAATCTTGGTCAGTGTCCTCCATGTACGCTCGACTAGCAACTCTAGAGGAATCTTCGTCGCACGTGGACGACATACAAGCGCTTTGGATTGTTGATACAGAAGCTGAAGAGTCACCATGTTTGAGGGCGCGTTTCAGCTTTCCTTTTGTTCCTTTAGTTTCGTCTCCATTAGCGCGGATGATTCGTTTCTTTAAAATGCCTCTGTGACTGTTTTCACTGCTGCTGAGGCTTCGCGATGATGGTGGTGGTGGCGTCAACGATGCTGTGCCTTGGAGATAATGCGATGACTCTTCTTTCCCAGCATTGGCCTCATTTCTTCCACCGGCCTTGCGTTTCAAGTTTTCTTGCTCTTTCAATAATTTGATACCACTGCTTCGTAATTTACTTTCTTCCTTTTTATTACATTTTTTGTCGAGGCGTGGAGGCGTAGGAGTTGGAGTTGTAATAGAGTTACTTGAAGCAGTCTCCGAGCCATTCAGAGACTGCGACATTGAAATGGACACCGACGTGCTTGTCAAGCTCACGTTACCATCTCCACCATACATGTCACTCACACTTCCATGCTCCACTGAATTAGTTCCCTGTTTAGGATAGGCTCCACTTAAGCCCTCTCCGTTTGCAGTGGAGGGGCTCCTTTCCTCACCGTAATCAACATCATTTTTCTTCGTTGTTATTTTTCCATTCTTGTTCCGAGTGCGACGAAGCTCGTATCCATTCTTTGTGACAGCTAATACTGCCGACTTTTCTCGTAAGTTGCTTTCTGAGAGACTAATGGGTTTGTTCAGAACCGATGGATTATGATGATGATGATGATCATTACAGGTCTGCATTTTTGAAATTGGTTCATCTCCTCCACCAGTAGACCTGATCGCGAGAGTATTTTTCGCATTATTATTATACCCTCCAGATGTACAAGGATTTTCTTTTATTTTCTTTGAGGCAGTTGGCGTATTGGGGAAGGATTTTATCTTGGTCGTGACAGGATCTAAGGGTCTAGGCCTCAAGAGGAAGTACTTCAGCCTGAGAATCCGTAGTCTTCGCCAATAGCTATAGTCAAATGACATGAGGGTAATAGATGTACATCTTGAAGAAGCATCCAGTGTGCCTCTCCTGCCCTTCCGCACCTCATTTCCTTCATCATCTAATGAACCTTCTTCGTCCTCGTTGTCGAAACACTTTAGCTCCTTGTACTTGTACTTTCGGTACACTTTTGTGACGCATCCCGCGAACGTCGAGCACACCACTATCGATACGAAGCAGAGCACCATTATCTTCACAATGAGAAATGTCCAAAAGTCGTAACCAACTATCTCCTCCTTTCTCTCTGACACGCCTGGGGAAAGAATAAAAAAAGAATCCAAGAAGGAACACTCATTAATTTTTAACTGCCTTTAAACGATGACAAAAACCTAAAGAGTTTTCTCTGAAGCGAGACATTATAACGAACATTATCAAATCAAAATCAATACAAAAATAATAATACTCGCATCAAATCATTCTACAACGGTATAGTTGGTGCAGACGTTATAACTTCAAAGAAACCAAATATGCCATGATGAAAGAAGAGCAGGTATGCCTACTATAAAGTATACGATGTGTATCAAAACCACAATATAAAACTTCTCATTTCATTGCCAAGAAATGGAGGAGGTAAGAAAGCCGTGTCCTAGATATTTTGCTATTTTCATCTTAACATATTCATAACCTGTCTGTCAACAACACATCGCAAAACCCTTCAAATCAATCTCGCATTAGTCAAGTAATTTCAGTGAAAGGAAGCATGTCTAACAAGGAATGTCATATGTAATGGAGAGAATGCAACAGTTTGGAAATCGGTGCAACGGCAACGACAAAGTCTCCCTGCTTTTATGAGAAAGTCAGCCCAGCCCAGCACAAAAAAATTCTTTTATGCTTATGTAAGGTTTCTTGCCCAAGTCCTCTTTGGTGATGTTGGGTGAATATGAAAAAAAGAGCTAGAGAGAAATTGACATTCTTAGTTCACAATTCCGAAAACTGAAAACACGACATGTTTTTATTGCGTAGTGAAAACATTTTTTTTTCTTTCTTTTCACTGACTTCTAACATAAATGGGGGAAGTATTAACTGAAGTGACAGTTGACAAGGAGGAAACTAGAACACGAATAAATATGTCGCATTTTTCATCGAGATTAATACAAAAGAAAAAGGAAGGGAATGAAGAAGAGCTAGACCGGAAAATACCTTTTTTTATCATTAATAGGCTTTCCCTGGCATTATTCCTTCATTACGTAGTGGTGCCACTCCAATCTAAGTCTGTCCATTTTAATGAGAGTATGCATGATTGGATTTATTTTTCCTGGGATATGTGAGATGACATACAAATGACACTGTTTTGGTTAGCCCTGTCAATCAATGGAAAGCGCGACCCATCTCCCCTTCTACTGGTATCGATGACGTTGTTTATGACTGACGCCTACTTGACAAATAATGCTGCTCAAGTTATTTTAAAAACATGAAATTTTATGTTGTAACCTGAAATGAGGTTTTGTCTAGACAAATAGGGAAGGAATACACCTCTCCCTACTCGACTCCAGTCAGTTTCGACCTTAACGACAGTGTGTTTAGTGTTCACGAATGAGAGGTGACATGAAAAAAGGTATTTTGAAAATGTGAGCATTATTTGAAAGTACTTTTTCTGCTTGATCGTAGATAGAATTCAAATGAGGATTGTACTACACAATATTGGAGGAACAGTAAATGTCTCACATTTCCCGAAATTCAGCCACATTCACACTTCACGCATGCATGTAACGTTGTTACTCATATGCACTTTCTCTTTCGTGTCATGGTCATGAGTTTGAGGGTATGAGGATGCTACTGTAATAAAACAACTCAAGCTGGAAATGAAGTTTGGCCGGGGAATTGATTTTTCAGTCGACAGACTATATAAGCAGTAGTAGTTGGAAAGACTATGAAGGTATAATCGGATAAATAAAACGGATATAAATACAAGCTGGACACCTCACCTGTCACGGGAGAGCTTATTGTTGTATAGTACGCAATAAAATAGATAAACTGCCCAGAGCAATTTTTAGTGGAATCGGATGTAGTCCCTATTGAAAGGGATGGGCCTGTGGACTCAATCCGGAGAATGCTTCTTGATCCTTTGGAATTCATGTTATCATCATACGTTGGCCCCTGTGCTTCACCTTCACCTCTGTCATAGAAATTATCCTCTTCTAAATGTTCATCTTCCTCACTCTCTTCCCCAGATTCATCATCACTACTATCATCGTCGTCATCGTAGGAGTACAATGACTGTGGATAAGACGGAGGCGCATTACGTTGCCCCATTTGCTTCTCGTAAATCCCCTCAAATTGAATCGGATCCGATGGTTGAGACGCGGTGATCACTTCCAACAAATTTGAATCTGTTGTGTTCCCATCCCTGAACGTCATTGTAACGCATTGCACGTCCATCCCAACAATATCCAATCGAATTTTATCTTTTTGATTTCTTGCCTGCAAACATGAGCAAAAAAATTACAAAATTGCAAAATTCAAGTTGTAAACAAATTGAGTGTCGCAAATAATTTGTTATCATATAAGTATATCTATCTACCATCCGAGAAACAACTGACAATGCAAAAAATTAATCAAGTGAATTGATTCTAAAATGTAATTCTACATGATGTAAGATTTCGACTACATCCAGTCCTCTTCTTTCTCTCTCCATTTACTTAATTATTCATGGGAATAGAAAGCATTCGTAAGCAAGATAGGGAAAGCAAATGTTTTCATTAGCATCCGGACTGCCACTTTCCCAACGTTTTTCCTTCTTCTCAGCAGTAATGAAGCCTAGAAAATTTCCAAACTCTGTGGAATTTTGTATGCAAGAAACACTATGTTCTTCAGAAGCATTTACTATTTTTTTCCCTCTCGTTCTGCTTTTAAGCACGGAAGAAGGTCATCATCATTTTCATTATCGCCACCGTCAGCAAACGGGGAAAGTTAAGCCGTTTTACAATTGAGAGTCAATACGATAAAAAAAAGGGAAAAGAGGATATTTTCAAGAGGTTGGTCGCGCTGTCGTCTCAAGTTAGCCACTGAACAATCTCCTGCTTTTATACAGAACGCAAGACATTTTCCTTTTGTTTACCCATACGCCTTTCTTTGAATTGGATGGGGAGAAATGTGTTCCCAAGAAAAACGCTTTTGATCCTTGCTCTCATGTTCCTGTTAAATTGTTACCTACACATTTTCACCCCTTTATTATTCCTGTTCATTCTGGCTTTGAGTAATATTCAAATAAGCGCGTGTGTCTGTATATATCTAGCCTCAACCACGCTTCCCATTAAGTTGAACCATTGATTGCGCATTTTCCAAGACATCCATCTTAAAAGGCGATTTTATGTAAATGGCAAATGGTGGCAAGTTAAACGTGAAATCAATAAGATAATAAAGGCATCACGTAGTTAAGAATACGTAGCTGAGAAGGCGATAGTAATACGATAATTATGGATTAAAGGAAGTATATACAAGCACCAAAAAAACATTTCTCTGTATTGACATTTCTATCGCTGCCATGAAAATACATTTTTGATACTTTGGGATTCAAAAGTTGTGAATGACATATTTACTAGGTCTCTTTCTTTTCAGTTGCAAAGTTTGAATCCTCTTTTTCCCCCGGGGCTGGAATCACAATAAAGATAAGTAGGTTGACTCATCACATATTCTTGTGACATTTTATGGACAGACGAACGGACATATCATATCGTGGCCACAAAATTTGAATTTTATGAACGTGTAACAATGTACAATAAAAAAGCATAAGTTTTTATGTTGTAAGCGGTGAATATACTTATGCAGCCAAACTCTGTCAGTTTAGTTCCAAGCAAAGATGTTTGTTTAGATTTTGGATAGAAGTAAGGAAGTTACCACAAAAGGTTAAGAAGGTGCACTACCATTGCCTTTTCCTCCTTTATCTGGCATGGCAGAGCCGTACCGGATAAAAATAGACGAGAGCAACAGTAATAGTAATAGTAGTAACAGTTTTCTCTGAGGTCGCTTGTAATCACAGAGTTTACAGGCATTCTTCACGAGAATTACGTATTCTCTGTTTTTTTTGGTAGACAGAATGCCAAACTAAAAGTGACTGTGTGTACGTACGTCACGCAATACTTCCACTAGGAAAAGTTTGTTAAGGCTCAAACACGTAAACAGATCAAGATCAAAAAGAGTATACGACCTATGGGAACCTGAAAATACTTTTAAACATAAAATTGTAAAAAAAAATATCGTAAAGAAAGGTAGGGAGACTGACGACGACGACGACTACGGTGACATTTTTATATGGGAAATAAAGAAACACCAGGAGGAATTAGTACTCCGTCTTAGAAAGAGTCGGAGCGTGCATCTGGAAATGTGTAATGACGGCTTGAGGGAATTGTATTTTTCTTCCACTCATAACATCATTTTCCTTCTAGAAAGAGCAGAACAGACGGAAGCAACTGTCATAAAGTTGAAAGTCATGAAACTATAAAAATGAACAAAACAAAATAAATGAGGGTAGTTAATGCTTTTTTGTATGCATTCAAGCTCCTGCTGCTTTCCAAGCAAACTTTTTTTTTATTACACCGCAACAATCTCTACGACGTCACCACAAAGAGTAAAAGGTAGAGAAAAATTGGTTGCTGTAGTGTAACCACACACAAGACCAAAAAATAAGGAACCCCAAGACCAACTATAGTTGGGTTTCCACATTGCATTGTTCAAAATGCTCGGGAGTAAAAAAAATTTAAAAAAGTAAAAGTAAGTATGCTCGGGAGTAAAAGTAAATAACTTTATTTATGACATGGCAGTTCCTCTAGTCACTCATTAGTTATTCCTTCGATTTCCTCATCAAGATCGAGCGGGACCTATTACTGGAAGAAAGCTGTAGGGAGTTCCTCTCCTCTCGTCTTGTAAAATTAAGTTTAAACGCAAATATATCCAATAATTAATTGCGTTTCATGCCACTCATCAGTTACTGGAAACATTGTATCGTCATCGTCGTCATGCTTTATCTTCTCTCCCACTTTTTAAATCTCTTGTCAGAATTCTCATTAGTCAGCAAAATATTAGTATTTTGTCCTTTTACCTTCACCATGTCTAAAAAGTCTCGTTTTCACAAAGTCAAGGACTTGAAAGAAAAATTGAGATGACTTTGTGTAGCAAAATATTGCTGCGTGTGTGAATGTTGTAAAGCTAAAAAAATCTGCTTCTGCTACTACTACACGTTACAGTTATATCGCATCGTGCGTGATGCTTGTGCTCCAGTTGGTTGTAGAAATTCTTGTTGCATATTAATGACATGACTACATCCACGTGACATGACAGGAAAGGAAAGGAGTAATATTAGTAAGAGGCTTTCATTTTCAAGGATTCATGAATGAAACAAAGGAAAAAAAAAGTGAAAGTGAAAAGGAAAGAAAATGAAATAATGCTTAGAGTTATGCCATAGCTTACATGTAATATCCATCGAAAGTTATGATGATCTTCTTCATCCTCATCAGCGCATGATGACTGGTTAGCGGAAATGATAATGACGAGAGAGTAATTCTTGGTTGGGATTAGATCGTAAAGTATGCAACCACATTCACACCCTGGCGTTGTGCTCACATTCAGAACAGAAAAGTCCATAAATGAAGGTCTGTTTGATCCAGCGTAACGCCCACGATTTCCATGGTTTCTCTCGTGATGTTGATCTACTACTTCACCAGGTGAAATTGTCGATTCTCCATTTTGCGTTGGGAGTGAAGAACGGCGAAAAGGTGGAAGTGGACATGGAATTCCAGACTCACAAAGCTCTTCCTGGATTGCTTTGCCCTGCATACGGAAAAAAATCCTATAATTAGTTAGAAACACAAAGAATTCAGTGAAATGCGTGGGAAAAGTGTTTCATTGCAATTGCAATATGTCAACATCAACACACATTGTCGTAAAATTATAGTGTAATAATAACAGTTATCTTGTTACATCTGAACACTAGAGACATACACACAAACTTTAGATATACCTACGTGGCCATCCCATCCATTATTCTATTGTAATCATTTTTTTTGCTCCCGTATTATACTGAAGTGTGTTAGCGTATCATCCCATTTATTTCTCGAGTGGTAGAAGCGGAGACGTAACGAAGACCTCTTTTCAAAATTGTATTTTTATCTGTCAAAAAAAGAAGGGAAACGACGGAGTAACGAAGGACTAGAACCAGGACCAGCAGCATCATCATCGTCTCATAGTCATCATCAAGAATCATCAGGAACGTAAGTAAATGATAACGATCCTCGCTATCATTAAAGTTTCTCTTGTGTCTCGTCATTTCATACGAACCGCAACTGACTCGACATATCCCATCATCATCATGGTTTGTAATAAGTACGATACAAGGCAGAAAAAATATGGGACTTCACTGCCAAAGTGCGTCGTTGCAGCTTTAATTTAACGCAGACATACGCGGAGAGACACTTCACTCTGACACCTCCAACTACTCTTTTTCCCTCCCATAATGGTAATAAAAACGTGTTTCCTAGCCAGCAACAATGCCCTTATTTATAGTTGCCAGTTGAGTCAATTCCAGTTGAAACAATAACAACGTGTAGGTAATAATCATAATATCATCATACCAGCAGCCAAGCCAAACAGCTAAAAGCCACCCATTCCTTTTCCCTCTCTTGAAAAAAAGAAAAAGAAACGAAGAAAACTGGAGAAAAAAGGGAAAAAATGGAAAGTGTGAAAGACGAACAAGAAAAGCCACAGGATTTTGGTAATCACGAGACAAGTGCCTTTCTTTTCGTCCGCACTCACTGACAAACTTCTCGAGTGTCAGCAAAAAAATCTATATTAAATAAGAAACATAAGAAGTAGTGAATAAAAGACTTGTAGTAAGTCGATAAGGAAGTAGCTATTTGCTTGAAGAAAAGAAATGAAAAAGAGCGTAAAAGTTTTATAATGCCATGGTCAAGTTAGATAAGTATTCGGTCCGTTTTCCAATTTTCAAACTGATTTTTCTCTACCATTTTATCTTTTACCGACATGGCTTCACAAACATCATCCCGTTAAATAGCTCGTGGTTTGTGGTAATAATTTGAAAAAGATTCCTATTCCTTCACTGCATGTTGTAGTTACAAGAGTTTCTAAAAATAAATAATTACAACCATGCTGCAACCCAACTGCCATGCCTTGTAAAATAAAATTATGCATTTTTGAAGTTAAAAACCTAACCCAGAACCAATTGGATTCGTAAGTATGTATGATTCCCTTTAAACCTAAATTTCTCAAATCTATTGGTGAAAGCTGCATTCTGTATTTATTCAAAAAACCCGCTAGAAACCGAACAATGTCTAAAAAGAAGAAAAAAAAGAGAAAAAAATATCCCAAAATAATTCCTGAAAGCAAACTTGCTACTTACTAACATGCACAAAATTTTATCGTCTGCGACAGTCGTGGTGGTAGTGGTGTTCCCTTTGCTCTGACTGTAACCATCATCACTTTTTCTATCACTATGAATTTCGTAACACAACTACAACTAACTTTCACCACAACAATAGGAGAAGCAGGAAGCATGACATACAATTTGAATGGATGGTATGACTAATAAATATCATCCCATTACCACCACTACCACCACAACTGCTTTTTTTCCTTTGCTATTTCTAAAAAAAGAGTGCATCTCTCTTTATAAAGTAAGAGGAGAAGTTCATGAAATTTATATTGGCGTGTCTGGGGAATAGCAATTCAACGCGTGTAGTAGTAAGTAGCCCGCAGCAGAAACAGAGATCATCTGCTTTCTTCATTTTTTTCTCTTCCAAGTCGGATATGCACGATATGCCATGCCGCGACGAAATGATATGATATGATGCTGTCTCTTTTCTCTTTTTGTTAAATTCATCCTCCTCAACTCAACATTTTTTAAGAGTTGGACTTTAAGTAGTTGCTAATGTACGAAGAATTTCATAACAATTTCTGAACAAGTGAGGGGCTCAATGCTATCCGTCCTCGTGAAAGTTAAAAGCATTTAATAACTTCGCTGTATCCAAGCCAGCAGTAATAGAAGTAGTAGCAGTAGCCATGGTGGTGGTGGTCGTAGTCATGGTCTTGGTGTTGGTATGGTGTGCTCATCATCATTACGAAAAAAAAGTTGTTTCTCACCAACCACAGATTCTTAAAATACATCCTATCGTATCAGGCTCAAAGTCACCCAAAGCGTAGAATTACTTGGAGAAAGGAAGAGAGAAAAAAAACTTTCAAGTCGTCTTGGAAAATGAAAGAAAAAAAGCCTGATAACGCTACAAAAAAAAAGGGGAAATAAGCCTTTTTCATTGAATCAAGCAAACAAGAAAACTCAGACGATCAGTTTTTTTTTTCTTCATGCTTTCAAAGAAAACACTCGAAATTATATTAGCACAGGCGACACTTCAACTAACGAAAGAAAGTTGGAAAGCCTAAAATTAACGCATCATCACATCGTCAAAACCATCCACCACCACCATAATTTTTAGCATCGTTATTGCATCATCAAATTGAAACAATTGGTTGTCAAATTAACGGTGACAATTCATGAATCCAATTTTCAAAGAAAAGCAGAAAAAGAAAGTGAGGATGATGATGATGAAAAAAATATAGACGTGCTCACGCTATAATATTAAATATTTATTGGAATTCATGATTTCATCAATTTCATCTTTCATGGATTTTCTCACCCAATCATTTTTCGATGAAGATATTTAAATGCAAAACTGATGATTGTGATTGTGTGAGTAGAAATGCTTATCACTTCATTTCTACATCGTCGCTAATGTTTTTTCAATTCCGGTTGACAAAAGCAAGCAGGGAAAATGACTTGGCCTGGCCTCATGGTTTGATAACAGAGAAAATGACAGAAAGCGAAGAATAAGTATGTCGTGTTCTCGTGTCACTTATTTACAAAACACCAGCAAAACAATGTTGAGACTGATACTGATACAGATGGTGGTGGCGATACTGACAATTACAACATTTCGATGACAGCGCTAATGCTATGGTGATGTTTATCAAGTGGAAGAACGCAAACTTTTGTTTTGATGCTCCCAAGTCCACTAGTAAAAACGTGGTTTCCACATTCCCCTCTTTAATGTAACCAACATTCTCAATCGAAAGTCAGTACAATACAGGGACAGGGGCTAATGGCAGAGGGGAAATTGGTAGATCGTGTGAATGACGAAGAAACTTGAATGTCCCATGAACGTCTACAAGACAATTTTTTGTTGTAAATAAATTCATTTCCCCCCATTTTAAAAAGAGTTACTTTCGCCGCGATAGTGATCAGCAGATATGATGGAGAACTTGATGAAGGCATTATTTTTTAGATTCTGTTTCATCGTTTTCTCCCTCATGTAATGGCATGGGGGGTTGTGAAAATGGAGTTCCTCACCAATCCTACTACCACTCACTAAACCGCCATGTCGGTTGAAACTCGTGTACTTTCTCATCATGTAATTTTATTAGGGCGGTGATACTTCTAGTGTTAGCGTATCAGTTGAAATACGTCCGTCGGTCCGTCCATACAATCCAATTATTTCAAGCTTTTAAAATGTGTGCATACATATTGAGACACAAGCCAAAACACATTTCCCCAGAAAGGCAAAAATATATTTCTCAATTTATACTTTAAATATTCAGCTACGCCTCTGTAAATGCTTCGTCTCTGCTTTACCAAATTTCGAATGCTTTTAAAACATAAAATGGTGAGTGGTAGTGGTTGCAAGAGAAAGTACAACAAAACTAGATTTTTTTAGATCTTCTTTTTTCTACGACTTCCAAACTGAAGAGCGATGATAGTTGTGAAGTGCGTGTACTTTTCCCACTCCATTTTGAAAAGTTGACTCAAGTAATGCATTAGTGTGATTGTTAAATACGTGCCTCGGCAAATTACTTGAGATTTTTTTTGAAACCTCAACCGAAATAAATAAAGTTAACAACCTCCAACAACGATGAGCATCCCCAAGGAGAAAGCAATTACACTTTCATTTTGTATGATTACAAATTGTTAAAATGTGAGCAAATAAAAAAAATACATTGCTAATTTATTACTCGCCGGGAATCAGAATAGGTTATTATTATTGTATGCAATGAAGTAATAAATAAAGTGAAATTTTTTCCTTTCATATAACCTTTTATATATCATCCTCCACAATTTTTCCTTGCTCTATAGTTATGCGGGTGTAGAAGATATTTGTATGACTGGTTTGAAAAAATAAGCTTAAAATCTTCTACACGATTTGATGAATGAATCGAGAGAAAAAAAAAAGATTTGCTGATTCGGTTCCTCCTTCGCATGATTCCATAAAATAAATATGTACACTTTGGTAATTCACCTCTCCGCCTACGATACTACTGACTTATAAATTCATCGACTATATTTTCCTTTCTCCCCTTCGGGTAGTAAAAAGTTGGGCAGGAAAACATGGGAAGACAAAATAAGCAGCTTATATAGTAATCAAAGTTTGGCATGGCTGTCATCTTCAACAATGAGAAAAAGTCTGGAACATCCAACACTAACAGATACCGTTGTTGTAACATAACATAACAGCAGAACAAATAAAAGCTTTTTGGGAAAATGAAAGCCTGGAGGAATGCGTACATGAAGTACAGATTTAATGCATCAGCGATTCAAAAACGATAGATTCAGGATGAAAGGTTTGCACAATTGAGTAGAAAAAAAGTTAATGGAGTATTCACAGAAAATGTTAAATAAGGTATGTGGTCGCATATGGCTTCGCTTAGGCTTCACATATATGCATATTGTATGTATGTACACCAAAAGCATAGGGTTACACACGGAAGATCGCAAGACAAAGAAAGTTCACTGCTTTAATTGAAATTGCCAGAAAGAGTAACTTCCCGAAACGTGTAAAAGGGCGTATTGTTTGAAACTTCCAGTTTTTTTAAGCATTTGCATGAAATTAACCTCCCAATTCACGTAATGCGATAGACTGATGAAGTAAAAAATATATTTTTAGGCAGAAGTACCTACTACGTACTGCCATATTGGATCTTTTATTTTATTGTATAGTGCTTCCATGTGTTGTTCCCTTTTTAGATCATTGAAATATGTACATTTGTGACGTGCTTCCCATACCTGACAAAAATTCGCACCCGATGTCGGTGGAGGTGAATCGCAAAAACGGTATCGAAATCGTTTCCCCCCAGATCCGCAGGTGACACTACAGCTACTCCAATTACTCCATTCACTCCAACCTCCATCTAGATAATTTTAGGAAATGAGTACAAGCTTTCATTAGTTTTTTTTACTTTAGTAGATGAACTTGTAAAAACTTTTAAAAGTTCCCCAAGAAAATTACTCGAAAAGGGTGGGGAAGTACCTGCAATTTTATTTGCTGGACCAGTTGGAACACATTTCTCTAAAACGACTGCTACACTTTCATCAACAGCGGTATTTACGTATTGGAAACAGAATCGAAGAAACCTGTGGGCGGAAATATGAGAAAAAAAATTACAATTCTAGAAAAACATATATATCTTCAAGCCCTTCTGCTCTCATTTTTCATTACTTTAAGTACTTGGCTCAACAAGGTTGGGCATGAACTCATTGGCATTTTCTCCTCTCGCTTTTGTTTAAATTTTTGAAAGGAATTACCATAATGCTAATTGCATACACGTTTCCTGAATTTTATATTCTAACGTGGGCGGGCGTATTAATTTCCTCCTTCATGATCATCGCCTACTTCCAGTTCCCTTTCACTTTCCGTGAAAGCACGAAATAAATTACAGTACCAAAGGGGAAAATTTTCATTTAAGCTTTTTAAGAGGCTTTCCATACCATGAATTTTAAGGATAATCGTTAAACGTGTTTCTCGCTTTCGATGTTTATTATAATTAGATTGATGTTGTTCCCAGAAAGAAAAATATTTGCTTTGATATAAACAAAAACAAAACGTTTTCAATTAGGTAGGTCTAGAGCCACCAAAAATCGAATTGAGAGTTTAATTCTTTTCATAAAAAAAAAATCATTTGATTTTGGAGGAAATGATCGCGAGAAAAAAAATTATGTAAACAGGAGGAAGTGAATACATGTCCGTAGAATGCGCGTGTGTCGGTATGCAGGTATGTATAAGTATTTCTATGAAATCAAATAGGATTAATGGCTC
The DNA here is from genome assembly GCA_027743895.1 of Seira musarum. Classification (NCBI taxonomy): domain Eukaryota; kingdom Metazoa; phylum Arthropoda; class Collembola; order Entomobryomorpha; family Entomobryidae; genus Seira; species Seira musarum. The sequence goes on along the minus strand of JAHZMX010006308.1, from coordinate 24,039 downwards.
AAAAGTCAATTTCGACTCCTATTACCTTGCAGGAAACATATTGCATCGAAAGCTGAGAACTCTGGTATCCCTTCGTATCTGTTGCTCGCCAATATAGCTGACTCTTTTCGGTGCCAAGAGAGAAGGAACGGGAAGAGTTTCGTGCCCATACACACGGATTTTATCTCGTCCAGGCAAGATGCACTGCGGATGCGATATAACTGCACGGATCGACCCTTGACAACGTAAAATGCTACTTTTGCTCAAGCTGAGAGAAAATTGAGAGCTCCATTCCACTCTATCAAGTTTTAAGCAATACAAATAAATTACATCAATATTATTCTTTCCGATATTGCGTACATCGAAAGAGAACTGGGAATGAAGAAGTGATTTCGTAAAACCCAAAAATAAAATGCCTATAAAATGGAAATGAAAGAGGATGAGCTAATAAATGTAAATTTTGAGCATTGTAGAAATTCAAAGGCGGATGAATTCGATTTAGAGGAATATTATTCTCCGCAGCTCAACTCAATGTGATTTTAACTAGGGAAAAGTCGAGATTAGCAAAATACAATGCGGAATAATAATAATATGTATATCTAAGGTATATAAAGTCACTTACTTTATGAATGAGCTCTGTGCGATGATATTACGTGAATTTCTCTCGCGCAACTGGATCACGTATGTTGCATTACGCCCCCAAAGCTGACAATCCACGCTGATTGTGATTCGTCCTTCGGTCTTTTGTAATTCAAGTAATGAAATAATATTTTACTTTCACGAGTAGAAAATAATATTGCAGAATGGATGGGATAAAAGAATGAAGGAAAAAGATAATTCGGCGGAACAGTCTCAGTATATTTATTACCTGCAGAGCCATGAGCGGCTCCTCAAAAACAGTAGAAACATCACGATGACATTCCAGTTTATTCTTAATTTCCGTTATGGTATTACCCATGTCTTCAAAAGAGTTATTTTGCCGTTTGTTGAATGCTTTTTGGACTTGTGATTGCGGTAGCAGTGGTACTTGTGACGACGAAGATGTTGATGATGAATGATGATCGGGATTATACCGTCGTCCGTGTTGACGGTCCCGATAATGATGGTGATGATGATGATGAGGTTGATGATTTACCGAGCCTCCCATGTCACTAGAACTAAATAGCTGATTATGTGACTGGGACGAGGATGATACGGGCTTATTTGTGGGCTTCATATTCGCAGATCTTGGAGTGTTCTCTATTTCATCGTCACTTCCAGCAAGAGCAACATGATTAGATGAAAAATGATCTGAACTTGGTCCACTATATTCACTAGCAGAGAAGGAGCACATCGTTAAGGTTAACACAGTTGAAGGTAGCCTAAGCTTCGGCTTACAGATTGTCCTTGTCAGACCAAATGTCACTGGGGCAGACGTGGTATACGTCTCTAATCGAGTTGGCACTTCAAAAAGTATCGTCGGGTATTTTACGAAAAATGTTTTCTTAGCTAGTACGCGTATTCTACTTCCCCCAATGTCATTGTCATAGATCGGTCGCTGCTCGTATTCTAATTTACTCCTGTCATTTACATTTGACTTATTTTGAAGACTAGAAGCAGTCGACGTTTGATTTGTGACTAGATCAGGAATGATCTGACTAGAAGATATGAAAGGAGAGTCATCTCGCCCCTCCTCACTCCTCTTTTTAGAGGACACACTTAAAATACCGGAAGCTCGTGAACTTTCTTCAGACGAGATCCCGCTAAACTCGCTCATGTTTTCGGATGAGTAGTCATTACCTTGCAAGTCATCACTGGCATCATGCTCCACCGGATAATATAAAAGGTAAACAAAATACTTTCCACCTTTGACAAGCCAGCCACAGTCGAAATAGACCTGAAAGCAAACCAATCAAATTATCAAATCAAATCATCACACAGGCACACACACACCATCACCAAAATGGTAAATAAAATAAATAGTTTAAAATCACGGAAAGTTTCATAGTTTAAACAATTTGGGAAAATACCATCATGGATTCATCAAATAGTCTGAGTTACATGAAAAGAGAAATTCCCTTTGAATGACAATAAAATGGGTAATGAATCAGAAGTAAAAGTAAAACAAATAAAATGTTTCAGTTTTACGTGCTTCCCCGTAGGTATGTATGTGTGGGAAGAGACCTATTACTGCGGTCAAACTTACTTGCTGCCAATTTGTTGAAACGGCCTCGGTAATCTTTTCTTGAGTCAACATAACAGCTTTCCCATCCATTTCATACATTCCAAGTTGTAGGTACATTTCACGCGGTTTAATTTTACTCCCAACGAACTCACTCTTAGTCCCGTTTTCCACGAGTGAGTGAGGCGGTGAACGGCGAATCTGAACTGTCAACCGACTGCCAAGTGCTTCTAAATGGTCGGCTACCGTTATTTCGAATGGAATTAGTTGTGTAGAAGAAATGAGATTTACGCTGGAACGAGAAAAGGATTGCTGCTTGGACACCATTAGACCGTTCTGGGCTGTAAATTAAGTGTCAAAATGAAACCATTACTACAATGCAACTTTTTAAAAATGTATTTCAAAACGTTTCGGTTTATCGTTTCACATAGACACCAAAAATGCAATGTGCTTGCATCATGTGCTTATACACGTAAATAGGGTAATTCTCAAGGAAGTAGGAAGGAAGAAAAAAATCTTAAATAATGCATGTATTGAGCATATAACCGTAAAAATAAATGGATGGTAAGTAAACGAGAGTGAAAAAAAGGAAGAAAATAAGCTGTATGTAAAGACACATATTAAGCAAGATGTTTTAGTAATTACATGACAGAATAGTCGAAGGGAAGAAGTTTTTTTTGAAAAATAGATCTGAAATTACGACGCAAAAAATATGTGCTTTTAAGTTTCCTGTGTAAATACAGCAACAGTTTTTTTTTATTTGAAAATCAGAATGGTATCCCATTAATAAAATGTTTCTTTTCACTGTAAAAAAATGTAGTATTGGACAAAACTGCCCCTGGAGAGCAAAATAAAGAAAGAAAAGAGAGGAAATGAAGCTATTAAAAAAGAAGGAAAATACGGGTTTGGAAGAAAAGATTCCTTGCTGCTTACCCAAAGTTAAAAGGATGATAATGAGGAAGGGCAACATCTTGAACGGAATGAATTCGCGAGACATTGTGATATATACACGAAGTGAACTGTTAGGAAACGACGGGTGCACTTTCCCCCTTCTATTAATTGTTCGTTTTCCTCTGAACAACTCAACTTGGCTCCGGTAGACAATGTGATTTTGCCCTCATTATTTCCTTATAGTGTTCTTTGAGTGACTCCGTTCCGCTTTGCCACTTTCTCCTTTTCTTCTTGGATGGATGAGAGTGAGAGATACAAGTGGCTGGGCTGCTGCTCAAATACTTACAGCAAAGCACGCCACGCCACGCCAACAAGACAGACCAGACACAGGAATGTCAGCTTTCACTAGTGGCTTAAGAAAAAGCAATGTCGCTTTCCCCCTATTTTTCCCACTTCCTCTCCAGCGAAAATGGGTAAAAAAACGGAGGAAGGAAAAGAGAAGAACGATTGACTGAATTGAATGTAGTCTTTCACTGTTTCGAAGATCACTGGGAAATTGAGTTGCTGTATGAATCAAAGGATGGGAGCACACATGCAGCGATTGCCAGCATGACCAATTCCACTCTTAATTTGTTTATTTCCTTCTCTTCTCATGTATCCTAAAAAAGGGTTTGGTTTCTTCAGATTCTCTTGCTGATTCCTCTATAAATTTATAGTTACGCAGAAATATGTCTCCTATTTTTGCGTCGAAGAAAAAAGGAAAAGTTTTTCTCTTCAGTTACTGTAAATGTATTAGTGTCACTCAATCTTCATCTCTGTTTTTTTTGGAAGATTTGCTTCAGAAAAAAAATAGGAAGTGGAAGGCATTCATTTACTCAATTCTGTACCTTAAGCGTTAAACAAGCAAGGGACGATGGATAATATCTTGTTGTAAAAACCAGTTAGCTACCAGTAAAGTGCTGTTCACGTTGTGAAGATGAGTGGAACTGAAGATCCCAGGATCAGGATTTCTCTTTACCAGTAGTGGTATGAGTAGATGCGGCTTTCCCGGTTTTACTTGGGTGGAGGATGCATTGCAGATCATGATATGATTATATATTTTTCTTCCATTACTAGCACAATATACATATTTTAATCACAATTGTAAGTAGATGGTTTTGTATAACATTCTCAACTGTGGTCTCATTCCTTCTTTCTTCCTACTTGCGGCGTGGAGAAAATAAAGCTGCTTTTTCTTGTCTCCCGTTATTTCGTTTTTGTCATGAGGTTTTCCTTTCACAAAAATGAAGATGCAAAGAAGTTGCCGAAATACTTATGGCTTCTGGGGAAACAGTCTGAAATGAAAAAAAAAATATATATATATCAAGGTAAGTTAGTGTATATTCATGCAATTATTATTTTTTGTTTAGTTAAAAATTCAACCAAATTTATTTATCTGTATTCGTTATTCTCTGCAATTGCATCATGTGAAATGTTTAATACACTTTTCATTGCATAAAAATTATTACCATGACCCATAAACAAATCTTATAATGAACTTTAGTGAAATTAAGTATAAATAGACCAGACCCTGATGAATTTAATTAAAACGGGGGTATTCCATAATGGCAGTGTTGCGTCAATGGCTTCTAGGAAAAGTTACCAAATATTATCTGAACAGACTTGCCAGTTTACCTAGCATATTAAGATTTTTTCCGAGTACAAGCATTTGCAAAATTTTGGAGAATTTCAATAGAATACAAAAAGCATATATATAAGAAACGGCTTATAACGTATTTCGACCAAATAGTTTCTTGAATTTCTATTACGATTATTCTTTCAGAGAAAAAAGGAGTTCTTCGAAAAGGATGTCAATTCAATTTAAGAAATTTATACAGGAAATGAATCCTTTCTTCATACGCTCCTTTCTACGTCAGATTTTTCAGTCTTGCTTTGATTTCATATTGAGTCAAAGGAAGGTTAAATGGCAGAAACTCGGCAAAATCACAGATGTATTTGGGCTCTTCCGTAAAAACTACGTGTTTGATATGTCAATGATCATTTTGGAGAAACAAAATCAACCACATTAAATTTTTATAAAACACCATATGAAATTCTTCAAAGTGCTTTAATTAAGTGAACAGAAAAAGTTGCCTAAAATGAGGCCAAACGCTCTCGAAAAACTCCCACCTCTTCAATTTTCTTCTAGAAGCGGATAAAATTGTTTTTAGCAATAAAAAAGTGACAAAAATGTAATTCAGTCTGATTAAGGCATAAAAAAAGTTTTAAACTTTTAGACACTCTTGGAGAAAACAAGACCAGCAGCGAAATTAATTGAAGTTAAATACATTGTGACAAACAGATACTTTCCAGATGGAAATTCTCCATTAGTAAATCACTTTGCCCCGCTGGCGTACCTAAAGCTTTTATTTCAATTTGACATGTAGGGAATTTCAAATCTGCATTATCTGGCATCAAACAAAGTGTGCTTGAAAATCTCCAACAAAAGAAAAAGTATAGAATGCTTAAAAAGCATAAAATTCCCTACAACAGCATAAGTATATTGCTCGCTGTTGTTTTACTATCTAAATTACTGACACACACAATGAATTACAAAAAAAAATATTAGAGGGAAAGGAAACAAAAAAAAAATATCTTTGTATGTAATAATAATATTATTTTAAGTATGGTTCACGGAGATAAAAGGAAAGAACTTCCCTTCAGCTCTTAATGGAAAAGAGGCTTTTGTTGTGATTTCTTTTTCGCTGACAATTTGCATAAATTTAGCTTATTTCATCTTTTTCAATTTTTTGAAGTTGAAGAGTCGTGGAATGGAAACGTCAGAGAATAAAACTCTTAAGGTGGAAAGAATTCGCCTCCAAGAAAACTCATCCTCTTAACCAGAACGACATTTTCATTCTGTAAAGCTCTTGCCCAAAAAATATCATTTCGGCTTGCCGCTTTCCTTTTTACTTTTCAAGAATTCGCAAAACGAGTATTGGTTTTAGGGGAATCCAGACATGTGAGATTTTTTGTATATTTGCAAATAGAAAGAATGTACTTTATGAAATTAAGCTTATGCTACATATTTAAATTTCAATAACATTTTTCAGTTATTGTATTATCTACAAAAACAAAATTCTAGAACAACTTGTCTTGAATTCTAATGTAATACGCCAATGTATCTGTAAACTCATATTTTCTTTGTCATTTTCTTTAATTCTTTAAAAAAGAGACTTTCTTTTACGAGACAAAGGAAATGACATGAGCCTAAGGTATTAATAAGGTATTTAAATTTGTAACAAAAACATCAGTTCCTTCTAGGAATTATCTTTAATTTTAAATAAAATAAAACAGCGTAAGTATCGTCATCGTGAAATTCATATGCGATTAAACTCAATTTGTTAAATTTCAGATAAAATTTCGCTAATCAATAAACGATTTGTGATAAAAACATGTTTTAGACTTTAGGAATGTTTTTATCATAGACCAGCTTAAGCACAGTGATAAATAAATATGGCGTTTGATGTGCCATCATTTTCATCATTAAAATATTGTATGTAAACAGATTCTTCCACAAACACAAATATGTATTGAAATTATTTCCATACTTGAGTCAATATTTGACGATAAATAAATATTTCGAAGTGTTTTCCAAGCAAAATACTTTTGTGAAAATATCTAAAAGTTTTGCGCTATCCTTCATATTTCCTGTCATATTAAAATATATATTGTAAGAAGCGTCAAACCAGCTTTCAATTTCAATATTTGCTGATGTAAAAGATCGTTTGCGGAAAGTAAAGATGAAATAGGCACTTCGCTTAAAAGTTTGATGATCCGTATTTGACTTCAACCTTATTTGCGTTATCTTCAATTTCCCATATGCATGATGACTGTTTTGTTTCGCTCAAGCAAATTCAAATTGATAGACCATCATGAAAATTATCTTGTTCGCTTTTTAAATGTGTGGAATTGAGATAGGAATACATGCCGATGGCCAGAAAATTGCTCTATCAATTCTTCATATCAGAACCTATTTAATTTGCTATTAGTGTAGCTTCAACGCTAAATAATATATATTTTTTGGGTTAATATGACAAAATTTGTAAATAGATATTGAAATGTAAATACGAATATCTTTTTGTCAATACATAAGTATAAACCGAAACAGGAAATTGTATGACATTTACTCTTATTGACAGGTTGCTTGATTTCGTAGGCGTTTTCTATTTGACAGTGAAAGCAAAAAGCTATATTTACTAGAAACTTTCGGATCTATACTTACCTAAGCTTTGTATACAAAATCCATTTTTCTGATCAGCTTCAGTCAACAAATAAAGAGAATAAAACAATAAAAAGAAATATTGCTTAGAGCGGCTCCGGCAAAGTGGAATATGCTGTAAGTTTTCAACGTGAGACTTTGCAATCTTTTATTTAAATTACGAAAACTTTTCTCTTCCTTGCTTCAGTGAATTTTGCCTTGAACAAGAAGCAACATATCGCTTTATGACTCATGTAACTTTATGATATGGATATGCTTTGAAAAAATTTTTTTTTTTGTTCAGAACTGTATTAAAGAAAGTGTAGGAATTGATAAACAAAAAAAATGCAATATTCCTCAACTTGCCAACGTATGCACTTTCTTTACGACCAATAACTCTTTTGACTCGTTTCATTCCTATCTTCATGATTTCAATACCCACTCAAAAGTCTACCTGCGCGTGATATGAAAATATTATTGAGGAACATAAAAGAAAGGGAAGAATGCACAGGTGTAATACATAAATGTTCTCGGTGTTTCTAAAGGGGTCAATTTTTTTGGACCATCCCATCAATAAAAATTTTCCTGGAAAAATATAAGATAACTTTACAGTCACGCTGAGAATCATTGACTTGAACGATTTTGAAATGTTCAAAAAAATAAATGCAATAATAAGAGTCGAGGAATTGAAAAAATACGACTGGTGATCATATAAAAAGCATTTTGGTCCATCTCATTCAGTCCACTCCAGTCCAGTCCAGTCAGCAATAGGAACAAAGCGGAGAGGGCTATTTTGATGAAGTTCCATCACTCTAACTAGCCATGTAAAAGAAGAAGAAAGTTATTTAGTTGAGAATAAAAGGAAGCAAGTGAAAAGACCTTGCTTGTTTCGTTTTTTGAGTAAAAGTAGTAAAGAATGAGTGAGTGGAAGGAGAGGTAAGGAAATGAACAACAAAAGGTTCGTAACAGGCCGTGGAAGATTACATCGGACCTGACATTGCCCTTTTCCCTTTTTCTTCTGTAACAACATTACTCACGTTTGTAGAAGCAAATGTTATACAATGAAGCATGAAAAACCACGGTACAAACACACCTCCTTCCCTGTCCTTCCGCTTCCAGCTTTTTATATGCATTTAAGCCACAAGAAATGAAAAGATTACGACATCTACACACGCAGCAGACGTCTGCATTTTTTTTTCTCTTTTTCTTCATCCATATATGACTATGAGTAATGTATACCATAATATTTTTATGCTTACATCACCAAAAAATAAGCAACGACCATGAAGCAGAAGTAATAGCTTCCAAAAGAAGAAGAAGAAGGAGGAAATGATATGGCTCTTACTTTTCTTCAATCCGCCTGGCCTGGCCTGGCCTAGCTTCAGCCACCACAAATTTACTAGGATAGCGAGCTTAGGTCCGACCGACTAAAAAAAAACTTGAAGTTGCTCATATGAAGTAAAAGTTTTGTAAGTGAAACAAAGCCTTTTATTTCAATGGTAAACAAGGAGTATGACACGACCAGAGGTCACATGTCCATAACCAATAAACCTTTTACTGCTCTGCTTTTAGAAATTGAAAAACTTTTTTTGACTAGGAAGCACGAGAATGCAATTGTGGGAGGAGGGTGGAGAGGAAATGAGATGAGTTTGAAAGCACTTGCTGGTTTGCCTTGATTCAAAAATTGAGATAAACTCAAAACCGGCCTGTATCACAAACCATTAAATATTATTATCCATTTATACTTACAAACACACTACAAGTCTTGTTTGCGTAGTTTGCTTTACGCAAACAATAAGGTTACTCTTGAAAGTACATGACTTTGACTTACTAACTACGCAAACTGAATATGAAACGTGGCCAGTCAAGGTTAATAAAAATGAAGGAAAGGACCTTCTGTCTAAATATACGACATGAGAAAAAAAAATTGTGCAACTTTTTTTGTTGTGTGAAATAACCTTGTTGTTCCATGTCAAATGTCAGCAAAGTAATTGAGTAAGAAATGTTGAATTAGAAGTGAGAGTCTCCTTTGCGGCCATATTCATTCACAAGCATATTTGATCATGCATACACACAAAGCAACAACAACATCTTCTTACACGAATCTGGCTAAAAATGGACCTGGAGAAAAATGTGTACATAATGCACTGGAATGAAATGACTCCGATTGTTCAGCGTTGACACAGTACACACAAGATGGTTTGTTTGGTAAAGAATCAACATCTTTTGAGTCTCCACTCAGCCTTCTTTATTTTTCCGTTTGAATGAACTCCTCGCCCTGGTTGGTGCAACCGAGAAAGTCTTGAAGTAAGAGACAACATGAGACTTTTCTTTGGTCATGATACGAATCATCAATCCTAATGCGATGCATCAAGAGAAGAAAAAAATATAAAGATTGAGTGTAAAAAAAAGAGACGAAAATAAAGGGAAGTAAAACAAGAGGGGGAACACTAACACTAGCATAGTACGCAATAAGTGGAGAGTAAAAATTCATGTAATACCTTTTTACTTCGAGTCACTGAATCACCGAACATACTTTACATGTTTTTTTTCACAAAAGCATAAAGAAACAAGGAGGGGAAAAACAGTGGAGAACAAGAAAAGTGAAGGAAGCACACACAATGCACCGGCTTTGCATGTTTCATTTCTTTTTTCTGCGTTCTATAAACGCGTCAGGGTGTGCATCCATGTATATTTTAAACTGGAGTAAGGAGCTTAACCAAAAAAAGGGGAGAAAAACTTACACATTATTGTAAGTAAACTTGGAACAGTAAGTATTTTACAATCTCTTTGGAAATGTTGGAACACTACCACTAGCTCAAAAGAAAAAGTACTCAGGATAAGTGTAAGATAATGTACAGGTGTGTTTTTCTTTTCTTTTGAGGCACTTGTTTTCAATTCAAAGTTCTCGGGGTGAAAAAGTAAAAATAAAGAAATTGTGTACTTCACTCATTCGTCAGTGTCCGTCATTCTCATATCATCTTTCCCCGATTTTTTTTGGGAATAATTTCGAAACAAAGTTGCGTTCTTGTTCTGGTTCACTTCATATCACCGTGAGACCTTTCCTACTTGGAGGAGATACTATCCGTTTGTAGTAATGCAAAAGTTGTGGAGCAAATTAAATGAACTGAAATAAAAAGAAATACCGGCAAGTTTTAATAACAAAAATGACATGGAAATGGTTTTCTCGAAGAAAATGAAAGACTTTTTTATTGCATTTTTTGCTACATAAGACCCCTATTATGACACACCACTTACACACGGATGGAGTACATAATGAACAGAAAAAGTTATTTTCCTCTCTTTCAATTGAATAAAAAGAAGGTGAGCTCAAATTGGAAACGCACTGAGTGAGTGAGTCTGCTATTAAGAATGCACTTCTTTTTCTTCCTCTATCGAAGACAAACTTGAATAACATTCCTTGGAGATTTTCATGTTTTGGTGAAAAAATACTATTCTCACGCATCTTTTCAAACATTTCTATTTTTTGTATGGAAAAAGGGAAAAGGGAATTGTTGTAATTGTGCCTACCTTTTCTGCGTGAAATAGAGAAATGCAATGTAGCTCGTGAATAGACATTACAATTTCCGTAAATGCAATAATATATGTAACTGAATGAGTGTTTCCTCTGCTCCCACTCCCTCTCCTTTTTTTTATTCAGTCCGACCGGTGGTGCAATAGTGGTGCTGCTGAGCCCGAGCTTCTTTCATAGTGCCATAAACAGAAGAAATGAAAGGAAAATACTAAGCTGCAAATTGGTCTCGTGAGACGAGGCTCCGGAGACGGTTCTTGTAACCTCCACCTGAATTACACATGAGTAATAATTTATTTTTCACGAAATCGAGTTGCATTCTATTGTGTGTGTATCATGCATACGTGGAGAATTTTGCCCCATTACTTTCCCTCCTTTTGTGTAACGATACATGAATGAGTACAACTCTCAGAGGCTCAAGTAAATAGGGAACACATGAGGAGAGGAGGAGAAAACGAAATATTATGTAATTACCGATGAAAATAATCATTCGCCAGCTCAGTTCATCGTTAGAGATTTCCTTATTTCATTCTACTTGTTCAAATGTAGTTTATGTTATTTTCCTTACAATAAAATCACCATTTTAAGCTGGCACGTACTCTTCAAAGCTCTACACAAATCGTTCTTCCAACTTGCATGCAAATAAAATAACAACCCACACGATTTCAAAACACTTCTACCATTTCCCTCGCAAATTCTTTGGGAGGAGGAAGAAGGAGTGCAAGTGCGTATTCAATTCTGGGTATTCTATTTGACAGGTCCGATAAAAAATGTAGGGTTACAGTGGAACATGAATATATTTATGAAATTTAAAATGTTTTTCGATTCTTTTTTCCATCCCTATTTTCCATTACCTGTTCATTTATTATTTAGTACTGCAATTTTAATATGAATTATGTTTGCAAGAGAATCCCCGGAAATTTTACTTTTTAGTTAAGAATTTTTTCGAGTGTATGAATTATTGACAAGCAATTTCTAAAAGTGGATGAAAAACTTGAGTTGTTAGTGCGACAACCAGTAACTTTTTCCATTATTCTTTAAGTTTTCTGTGGAGCAGCATACTTAAGTGTGGCTTAAAAAATTGACAAATTAAAGGACTTTCAAAATTTTTACTTACTGAACGCAGCAAATAAGTTGGAAGCAAACATTTCACTTAAATTGGCTACCGGAGGGTTTAAACTGTTTTGCATATTTACTATTTATTTTAATAATTAATATGATGATTACTTTTTTTCCAAAGTGAGATAGATGTTTTTTAAGTAAAAAAAGTACAATCGTAAGAAACGGTCTAACTTAAGTAGTCAATGTAAGTCCTACGAAAATAAATTTGTCTCCCTCAAGAAGACAAAGTACTGAGGGTAAAATGATGAACTTACATTTTAAAACAGACAAATAAGCCTGCTCCCTATCAAATATTCATGGAAGTCTCAGACGTTCCAGACCTTTTCATGAAAAATATTGTCACTTTAGCAAATGCACCAACGAAATGCGTTAGTTTCAAGGTAGATAAAAATGCACTTGTTCATGAATAAAACGTCTTTAATAAATAAAGTGGTACTTAATAACCCCCACAGCAAGTACGAAAGTAGCAACCAAGACTAAAAATATTTTATAAAAAATTTAACGCTGACCATGGAGCGGAAATAAAAAATGAAAAGTTTTAAATTTCATCATCTTAAAGTTTTATAATTAATTATAAATAATGAATGGCGGTTGTACCTTTTTAATTTCACCTTGAGAATGAGAGAGAGAGGCCTTCTTAGTCTTGTTCACTTAAGCACAATGTGAAATTGTATCCGAAGGGGAGAGATAAGTATATTCAAGTAGATTACATAGCAACCTCACTTTTATGCTTCATTCTATCATCATGACGAAAGCGAGTGGAAAAATTAATGCTGAAAGTAGTACAAGAGTAGGAGGAAAGGAAAGTAATTTTTGTGGGCCACAATTTCTCCCGAAAAAAAAAATATATGAAGCAGAAGAATTCCATTTCGTCCAGAATGAAATTATGAGATGAGAGCGAGAGTTCTACATAATCGTCTCGAGAAAAAAAATATTGGCTCTTTTTGTGACAAAATCGAAGCTAAGAAAAAGGCAGAATGAAGGAAGAAAGAAGAAACGCTAGTATCATTGAATAAGGAACGATGTGATTTCGTTTGAGAACTTATCAATCTAAAATTGTAACTTTTTTTTCTTCAGCAGAACGTATTTTTTTTGTCCATGTAGTAAAGGAAATTCTTTTCCCATCATCATCCACAGAAAACGGTGGTCGTCGATCTATCTACCTCCACTTTAGTGTGGTGAATGAGGTAAATAAAATAATAATGACGAATACCTTTCACTACACGAATCTCCAAGTCTGGCCTCACTTGGCCTGCCCATAGAAGAACTCATTCATTTATCAATCTTAAAAATCTCATTATGCAATCAGGTAGGCAGAGCAGAGAAAACGCATAAACTTTCACTCACTCGCACAGAAAAAAAAAGAACTCACAATCAGAGAGCAGAACAGACTCACAGCCACGTTACGTTACGTTTGAATCGAATCCAATCTACTCATTCACTTTTCTTCAGAGTAACAAACGAAAGAAAATTTTAGTAAAAGACTAAAAAAAAGAACTGAATCTCAAATCTGCCATGAAGAAATCGCTACATTATGGGATCCACTTAAGTCAAAATGAAGGAAGTGAAATTCCAATAATATGCTGTTTCTATTTTTCTCCTTCTTTTCTTCACTAGCCTCATATAGCTTTGTTAAAGGGGGCAATTTATCTGCGTATATTTCATAAAAAGAAATGTATATTTTCATAAAAGAAGCTAGGTTATTGGAGGTAGTAGTAGAAAAGTAGGAAATGATTGCTATTGCCATTTGAATTGGAATTCGAATGATGTTAATGCTCTTAATGTAGCTCAAGCTCGAGTTTTAATTTCGTTTCTATTACTTCTCTCTGTTTTCATGATTTATGTCATTTGTACGCATGATAAAAGGCGCTTACACACTTATTGGATGAATGAATGAACTCGATTTCCATTAAAGTGAAAAGCACAAAAAATTGAAATATTTTGAAACGCTTTTTGAGTTAACTACTTACGTGAATTCACTTGTAATAGTAATAATATAACAATGAGTCATCAAGCTATATTTAAGCATGGAATTTGAAGGTACATAAGTAAGTTATGAGAATACTATGTATTCTTTTTATAGAAAAAGGCCTCTAATGTAAGTCGGAGTCGAAGTTGGCGTGTCGAAATTGATTATTATGGTTTCATGAATCTTTCTGTTTACCTCACTACCAAACCAAGTGGATTGGACCTTCGGACAGAAAACGAAATTGTACGCGAGAAACGCATGTAAACTTTTGCTTTTACCTACTGAAATGCATCAAAGTCTAGTATGCGGCACGGTGGTGCGATGGAGTGTTGCCTTTTAAATACACAAGGAACAATGCTTGTCGATTCATTACTTTCCAGACCCCGGTCCAGGAAGAAAAGAGAGAGTGTGGAAATTGATTTCTGTTTGCTCTGTCCATTATTACGACGACTACATGATTCCTTCTGTTATTAAGTAGCTGGGAAAGTTACAAATATCGAGTGCTGATCTCGATCTTTCCGTACGTCCGTGCTATATATCTTTTGAAAGACATTGGTGATTTTATATTTCTGCACGAGAGTAACGATACATGAATTCTCGATTTGTTGATTCCAAATTGATATTAATATTCCTAGACAAAAATAGTGCGATATTTTGAATATAACATACAGTCGCGATTTAGTTTTCGAAAGGAGGTTTGCTTGCACTTTCACTTTCAGCTACGTTTATATGATTTTGTAACCGCTTTACCATTAGTATTGAAATGTCATGGGGATAGTAAATGACTCGAACCCGTGATAGATGGAAAAGCATACAGTTAATCTTGTCGTGTTCTTGTAATAAAGAATGGTATTCCATTTAATCAATTTATTCCAATAATAAAATGTTGAGGAAACCTGTCAGAAGTACAAATAGGTAGTCAGAATATTACGGTTAATGTTATTTAAATAACGTTTTATTGGTAAAGTAAATCATTTTATTTATTTTTAAAAAAATCGATCTGTGGGTGACATGAAATGCACCAGTTCAATGCTGATAAAAAGATGTAACGACGTAACGTTATCAGTATTGCACCCGAATGGTTCTACTTAATTTTAATTTCTACTTGCTCGCACACTGCAGGGAAACGATGAGATTTACTAGTCACAAGAGGGAATACACTCACGTCAAGTATTATCGGAAATGATATATTTAGTTCATTCCAACTGACAAGCTCGGCTTTATTACTAGTCTACCTATTTCAATATTCCAATTCGCTTTTCCTAACATTGCTTCTGGCTGGATTGTGCCGCTGGTGCACGCTGCATAGCAAGAAGTCGGCTGTCAAGAAAGGATGTTGATGAAAGCGCCTGGCCATAGGGAATCGACTGTGGCACACACTACACTGACTGAGCTAGAGCTAGCTGAACGTCCTTTAAATCAAACCTGTAGTCCTAATTCCTACAGGATAGCATTAAAAAATAAGGAAGGTAAGGGTAAGGGTAACTGAGCTACAGTTAAAGCGTCTCCTTTAACTTTTACGAATTTGGCCCACCTAATACACTTACTTATACTATGAGGGAGTAATCCAATTTCTTTTACCCGTACTCCATTACCGTTACCAGTACCAGTTGGTGGGGATAAAGCAAGAGGTACAGTGAAGTAGGCAAAATGAAGAAAATTTCAACCAATTTCAATCTAAAAAAAGAAGAATAGTTTACTGGCGCTGGCTGCCACTGAGAGTACTTGGTGATGATTCCGAAAAAAAGGAACGGTGTCAGAGCCTTAAGGATTGGTTACATCTCCAAAAGAAATAATGTCTTTCAACCACGGCAGAAGACTGGGAGCTTTTTTCATTCCTTTTTTTTGAGTCGCTAAACTAGCGAGCATTCAACTGAAAGCTAATCTGTTTTGGAGGGAGAAGAAAGCAACCATAGGAGAAATAAGAATGGAATGAAAAAAATAAGCGAAATGGGAAAATGGTTTCTTGAGGATGAAGAGTAATCTTACTGTGATGTTTTGGAGCACCTTGTAACTACACTTTTACATGCTACGGTGCTATGATTCACAAGTATCATCATCGTATCAAGGCTTTCTCTGGTGCCATAAATATATCAAACATGTTAAGAGAAGCAAGTTCTCAGTCTCAAAAAAAAAAAAAAAATTCTACCCTCGTTTTACAGACACACATTTCGAATCTTTCTTTTGACCACTCTGGCAGCAATTCTTTCTAATTTTTTGGAAGCTTTCAACAAGCATTTTTTTAGATTAGATGGGGGGCATCATTGGCCAACTCAACGATGTGATAACTGACATTCAGGAGGGCAAATATCATCATCATCATTATACTTACGGCTTCTTTCATTCCATAAAAAAATCCTCATTATGCAACAATATTGTTATCTTTACATGTCAAATGGCGCAAACGATAACGAAGCTGATGGAGCGGTAGCGGTGCCATTGTTACTACTCAGTCAGTCAAAGTCAAAGCACAGGAAGCCCTACAACCTCCAACTTGAGCGTTGAGCTTGTTTTTACTCAAAACTTATTAGTATTGGCAATCGGCATCAGGAGCGGTACATGGGATTTACATTCAATCAGTTTGTAGGTTGTTCAACACGTTTCATTGGAATACAGTTAAAGAGATTTGTATTTGGATCGTTACAAAACTCAAGCACTTCTCAATTAAGTCGATGTAGATGAGAATAATTAAACTAACAGTGTATCACAACTTCTAACAGGAAGCATTTCTCGGAAATGTCTTCAGAGCATTATGAACTTCTGGAGAAAATGATATCGAAGTTCAGTTCACAATCATTATTATATCAGACGCAGGTGTGCACTATGTTGGCTTGATCTCTTTTAAGTTGAGTGAAAGAGTGCTTGTGTCAGATTATGAATCCATAGACTAATCCTTATGTTTCTCCAGAATTTCGCTTGATGGTTGTATATTTCCAGCCAGAGAATATTCATTCATCGCACGAGTTGAGTGTTGCAAGGTAGGTATCACTTTTCCAACCTATTTCAATAGTTTAGTTTTGGTCTGCCTTATGCATCGGTCATGATATATTTTTTTACTACAAATGCAGAGGACGGAAGAAGGGGCGCGGGTGGTTTGGCTTGGTTTTGTATGATGATCAAACATTGAAAGGCTTCACTTGACTTGAAATAACACTGTAGCCATTCGATATCTTCGTTTTTTTATTAGTTTTATTTTAGAGATTATATCATGAGACCATGTCATCATTCGAACCAGGAAACGTCCAAAGTCACTCGTGCCTATGAGATTCATCAAAACTAGAGAATATGAGCATGGTTAAATAAAACGGACATTTTCGCCATCATAAAGTATCGTGGTCACTCTCACTAATTAATGTGCCCTTTTAAACTACATACATATATGCATTGCGGTGAGTACTAGGTCAATAGAGATGGTTCAGACACACGCTACGCTGCTGTTCTGCTGTCAAAAGAACACAACCCTTTGAAGGCTAACTGGGCTGGGGTGGTGGGTGAGAGAGAGTGGTAAAATGATACTTTGCAGGAAGGAGCAAAAGGGAACTTTTGTGTTAAATAAAAAAAGAGAGGAGGAAAAGTCGATTTTGAAATATTGGCGTTAGTCACACAAAAGGTGAATTGGGAAGGATGGATGGGAACATTATTACAGTTTATATGATATGATGGCACATGTTCAAAAAAGAAGGAACTTGGGTGGATATTTTCCAGGCCATTCTAATTATTACTTATGGTTTCATTATTCAACATGAACAGAGGAAGAGTGAGAGACACTGGTTCTGAAAGTAATTCATCACTATATTTACTTCGTGTTTCGTTCTCCCTCTTCTTTAATATGACTATGACAGATGGGAAAGACTAAAGAGTAGGTAAAATAGAAAATCCAAGATAGGAATCATTTGAAAAAGCAGAGAAGATGGCAGAATTTCAATGTGGCCTTCGTATATTATTCTCTGTAAAATGTTGCACCACTGCTTCCTCCTTCCTATTATTGTGTGACTAGAAGTTAAAAGCCTGTCTTACTTTGCTCTGTCTGTTACTCTTTTCCCCTTTTGCTTCATGAAATATATTTGTGCGTTTCTCCACGTTCCCACTCACTCTCACTCTTTGTCCTATGCTCTCACTCTTTTTTCTTTCCTCCTTGACTCAACCCTTTTGCAAGGATTTTGTTTGAGTCACCACTACCACTACTGATACTACTGATTCCCGGTCGGTAGTCAAGGCAGGCGAGCATGCAATCCATGCATGCATATGTGTATGTGAGTGACTGCTCATCAAAAGAGGAGCAAAAAAAAATGTTAAAGGGGTTAAGAATATGCATCTTTCTATCTGTTCCTAGAGACTAGATCTTTATTTCATAAACCCCGTTTCTGAGCTAATTCAGCCAGTGTTTTTTTCACTATCTTGGGAAATGTATTGCAATAGAAGATGGTAAAAAGCTCATCTATTATTAAGGTGATCATCACGAAAAAGGCTTTGAGTAGAAGCGGAAAGCATCTTACTTGAAACGGCTTCTAAAACTTCGCATCCCTCAAATTGAAGCAAGCAACCTCTTAAGTAGGATTTTGGAAAATTTAGCGGCCTCAAATTATCTGATAAAAAGTAATCCAGGCAACAAATATAAATCATAACAGTATTTATAACATGCGCATTTTTGTGTATTTTTTATATGAAATTCTCCGAGAAAATTTCCAAACTAAATAACTTTCAGAGAGTTTTTCAAAAATTTACACAAAGAAATTATAAATCCATCTCTATAAATTGATACTTTACGGCATACATGCGTATGGTTAACGAAACGTTTTTCACATCTCCTTCGAATTCGGGATGGTCGATATCAGAATTTAAGAAACACTTAAGGTTGCATCTCAGGATTTAAAACACTAATGTTTTGCTTCGTGTTCGTACTAATCTGTAACGGCAAGTAGGTAGGCTCCTTTGACGTACGTTAAGCCATACCATTTCCAATGGTAATGGAAATGCAACGATGAACAGTCCCTACCTTATTTCCACCCCATTCAAACAAATCTTTGGTTTATCTTTCAATTTGATTCATTTTGCAAAAATAATTATCAGTTCAACCTTCAATTTGTCTTGAATGGGGATTCCATTTCCGTTTTGCCCATCTTTATTCTGTTGTGAGGCCCGTGATCTATTTCAGGAAATATGGTAGGTACGAGATAGCGATATTTTTATTTAAAATTGATTAAAAGGACAAAAGAGTTCGACATTATTCACACTTTACGCCATATGTGGAGGTAAGAGTTTTTCCATGTCGAGCACTCTGTGCTTGCATAAATAATACGTAATATATTAAAAGGGTTTTCTAATATATTGATTATTTCTGTAGCATCATAATAAAATGCATATCGTGTACTTATCTATAGTATAAGTAGAAGCTGTTTTGGGAATTTTGGTTTACGCCAAAGTAAAGATCAAGTAGCTTTTGTTTACTATGATACAAAGTTGATTATGAGTGACTTCTTTAGCTCTTTTTCATGTTTATTCATCCATCAAAACTTCATTAAATCAATGTCACCATCAATTAATGTTCAACCCATTCTCGGCGAAAATAAAAGGGCGCTACGCAAATCCGTCGTGAAAGAAAGACAAAATGGCTCATTGTCTAAAATAGGTCCTGGTAGGGCAAAACACTCTCCCCAAACTCCGTCTGACTGATTATAATTATAAGAGAAATTTTAATTTCTTGTGGGAGTGAGTGTGCTAGAAGTAGTAATAGAAAGTAACTTTTTCTTTTTTATGTCTGGTATATAGGGTATATGTATAGCGCTTAAACTTTTTGCAACTTTCACCTTCACCAGTTTCCCAATGGATGTTCCTGTCGGATACATAATTTTATTATTATGAATTCCACAAACTTTGCACAATGGTTACGCGCACTGGTGTTTCCTGAAAACAGTACGTGGGATCATAATGAAATGGATGTGAAAAGTTTGGTGAGTGTTAAAAAGTCTAATCTGTGCGCTTTTAAAATGCCAACGACACTTCGTCCAACAAAAAAAGAAGAAGGAAAGTCGCACGCGAAGAGAATCCCATTCCCTCCGCTTGGGACGAATTAAAATGCATGTGGTTTTCCTAATTTATTACAAATTTGTTGAATAAATTAGACGTGAATTTTAAACAAAATGCAATGGAAAAAAATGTCACTCGAGTGGAAAACATTAATTTATAAAAAATCTTTTAAATTGACCATTAGTCAATTACTTACTTCCATCCTCAACCAGGATATGGTGTAATGACGGTTGCCGGAAGTACATTGACCAGGGAAGTATTCTATTTCCACAACAAGTTTGGAAGGAAGTTGTCGGTTCCGTGGTTGCATTATTTTCAATCTAGTATTAATGGAGAGTTTTTTTTTCGACGGATTTGGAAAAAACACGTTAACAGTTCATGAAAGCCACATGAAAATATTTTTTGAAAGAGTTTCAGCGCGTTTTCAACGCATTCAAGCTGAAAAGCGGGTGTGTACCTACTGAATTGAATAGAAAATTTAGGAACTCGTATCATCATCAGACCAAAATTGTCTGGAAATGGCACGCAGGACAACACTTTTTTTTCAATAGTACCTAGATGAACATTCTCTTCCTAACTCCTTTTTTTTTCTTTCTGAATCCATTATTACACATAAAATTTATATAAAGTCAGACCGTGTTCTAGTGTATTTTACGATAAACAAATGCATTAAAGAGCTAAAATATTCTAAAGAGAGTCAACAAAGATAGTAAACGAAATGGAGATTCTCTCTGATTTCCATTCCAGTCTACTTCATTGGTGCTTAAGCGGAAGTCAGATTGGTCATGAGTGGCTTCTCATCTCTCTTTCTCTCTATCTCTTTTCTCCCCTTCGTATTCTATATCGAATTACTTTTCAGAGAACTCAACATCAACGCTTGTACGCTACCACTACCACCAACCACTTCTTGTTTTTTTTTTGTCCTCTTTCTCCCTGGAAAAATCTCTACAACTATATAGAGTTGCCTCAACAACATAATTGCACAATTTTGAAAAAAAGACGAAGAGAACTTTATGCGTCCAGTTTGTAGTAGCAGTACCAGTAGTGGTAGTAGTGGTGGTAGCAGAAACGGAAAAACTTATTGGGCATCAGTTGCTTGTTCAGTTGCATTAGTAGTTCTTCCATTTTAAGACTTTGGATACGATTCAAATATCTCGGCTTTAGTATACAATATTTCGGAGGTCTTGATGTTTCTTTTTTTTATCTAAAACTTAGCATAAAGTCTAAGCTTTTGCACTCTATCTTGTATTCTATATGGTTTACTAGGACTACCACTGCACTTATTTCGAAAAACGGTGGAACGTGGATTATTACGTACATACGTAACGCAAAGGTACCGGCTGCTCTGAATCTCCAATGAGCCTCGTCTTATATCCAGCCAGACAGAGAGAGTCAACCTTCTTCCCGTAACTTCATCAAATAGTGTACGTACCAGTTTTCCTTGACAAAGTCCAAAAACTTTCAAAGTTTTACTACAAGTATAGAAATAAATTCGGTAAATGGATGGAATTGAGACCGGAACTGTATCTACTCTTCATTCATACATACGCCGTGTGCCACTGGCACAACACTACACCGCACCCGCGAAATTGGTCGTGATGATCATGATGATGTTGTGGAGGTGCGAAGGGAAAATTTCAACATTGGAATCGTAGTAGTAAAACTAGTTTAACTAAACTACATCCGCCGTTAGCAATTTTCCTCCAACTCAAACTCATCCTGTGAGGACGAGGAGGAGGTAGGTAGGAAGGAGCTAGATAGAGACACCTTTTTTCTTCTTCCTTACTTGTTTAATGCAAAACTACATGGACGACAGGAGAAACGCATTAAATTCATTTAGGGAGTTGATATGTTCCCGAGATTTCGTTCTGAGTTATGGTGATACAAAAATAATTACAATAATAATAATAAATGCTTGAGGCCGATATATCTGTATCATATCCAATCTATAGACATAGAGCATAACATTTATTGCGTTTTACTATTTTCGTAAGGCCATATTACTGCAGATGAGAGATAGATGAAGATGATTTTTGTGAGGATGGATGATTTGATATCCGCATTATAGGTCGATACAGCAACAGCAAGAGCCTCAAGATTAAATGATTGTCTAAAGTAAATGATACTTAACTTGTTTACGAACCTCTTGGTAGAACATGCTAAAAGATTTTTTTATTGCTTCCACTGATAGCTTCTGATTCTTATTGCAGAGAGACTGCCATTCATACCCTCGTAGTAGAAGCATCGTCAGCAATATTATTATTTTGAAGGAAATGGAGTTTTTTCTTCGTTGCTCACCAAGAGGTGAAATTAATATTACCGGAAGGAATGGTGCTTGCTAACAAATCATGTTATTGTAGCTGATGCAGAAGGAAAAAAAAGGCAGCATCTTCTAACAACCATCGAAGAACCCAGTCCAGGGAGGGCACGTTGCCTTTCCTTTTACGCTACTTTTTTTTCAAAGAACTTCAAGATTGGAGTTGAGCTTATAGGGGAAAGCTGAAAGCCTTCAAGCATTATTTTTAGCTTCAAGTGTCTTCCTAGCTGTACTTTCCTCCCTTATACCTCTTTAAAGGCGAAAAGAATAAGCGTGAAAAATGCCCAATGTTGTGGAAATAGAGTAAAAAAATGCTGTTTTCTAGAAACATTGGTAAAGCATCAATAAAGAAAAAAAAACACATTTATTGGAAAAGTGATGGGATGGGATACAATGGGAACAATGTAAGATCAACTGGTCAGGAGAGCCTTAATGATCCCACTGCCAACTTTGCTATTTTCTTTCTCGGACCTTTTTTCCCATTTAAAGCTTTTTCCTATGAAAGATTTTTTTTTATATTTCGTCAGCACCTTAAAAAGATTAAATTAGGAAATACATGTGGATTTAAAATCCCTGTGGATGTTGAAGTTGCACATACCGCGAGAGAGTAAGAGTATATATAAGTCCGTCGTTTGTCGTAATCGCGCGTTGGTCGCAACTCTCAAGCAATTCTTGTTTTTTTATGAAATGGGGAAACGCGTTGCCGTTGCGATTGCGATTGCAAAGCAAAAAAAAAAATAGACTATTACTGAACTGGACTCGACTCGACTCACCCCATTCATATGTACCTGAGAAATTGGTGAGTGTAGTATTTTAAGAGGCATACGTCTCTAAAGCCTCCTTGTTGATACTTTAAACTGTAACGCGCCATGGTAACATTATTCCCACTTTCCCCCCAAAAATACGAATGAAGAAAAAAATAACAAACAAAGAATAGTAATGATAGTCGAGGTCAGATGACGAAGTTAGTCAGTTGAGCGTGGAGGTCGTGTGAATAAAGGTAGTTTGGTGTTTAAGATTGATTCCTGGATCCTTTGGTAAGAAGAGTTTCCCCAATTAAAGTTAATTCCAAATCTTGACCCTTTCCTCTTCCAATCGTAAGTAAAAATATATTTATGATTATCGTCATCATTATCCCTTTCATAAACAAAATCGTGGCCCAGTTATTCCCCTTTATATTTAAGTCCCCCGAACCATCATAATAACTACTTCCCCAGTCCCATTCATTTCAAGATGCAGGTTTTATATGGTGATAGACGCCGCCCTGTGCCTTTTGCGTAGCCAAGCGAGTCATAAATAAATAAATATTATTATTACACCTTATCCATATTTGAAATCCCTACCCTTTGACCTCATACCCCTCAGCATACTTTATTTCATAAGCCCCACAGCACAAAAAAATTGCATTACCCCTCAGCATATCGTTGTCCAAAGCTATTTAACCTTTATAAAAAATGCCCTTAAATTCTAGTAAATACCGTAAACCCCCAAAACAAATGCGAAGACTGAATTTTGACCCACCCACATCTACAAATATGCCCATTATTAACCCATCTACAAAATTATACCAGTCAAATCCCATACCCTCCCCAGATCTTATTTCATATATGAGACCGTATGATGGTACATACGGTATTGAACATTGGTTAAAACGATTTGAATCTGATTGCACTGATAATAAACTTGATTATACGTGGACCAGAAATAACATTGATAAACTTTTTAGTGGCCCAGTCCGTTCTTGGTATTTCAGTAGAGAAGCAATTTACCTATCTCCCATTGTTCCCCCTGAAACTGAAAT
>JAHZMX010006307.1:0-26138 GCA_027743895.1 Seira musarum | reverse complement strand
CCTCCCTTTTCACTATAAGTACAGCTGAGCCTGGATTCATATGGCTTGGCTTGGCCTTATTATAACAGTAAAATCCGGTATCCATTAAACTTTCCAGTTTTATACCTATTTAATACGAAAAACACATACGTAATTTGCAGAAAAACATTATCTTTGCATCTAGGTATTTCGAGATGAGAATATCCTTTATATATAATTTCAACAATTTTGTTTTCGAGTCTGGGAAGGAAAGAAGAAAAAAATAATGCTTCTTCTTTCGAGTATTTCTCTCTTCACTTTCACTCGTCGACAAAATGAAGATGAATACTACTACCGGTGGTGCTGGTACCACTAGAAGCAATAATGATGGAGCTTTATATTGCTCTTTTTCCTTTTAAAACTTGCTGCATGAATGGATGGAAAAAGAAACAATATTGTTTCTTTCATCTCCTTTCCCTGGTTTGGTTTGGCTTGCTTGCTAATGCCCCTGTTTTCTGAGAATAATGAAAGGGGAACAGCTCAAGATTTACCGCGGTGGCTGGTTGCTCAAGTTGTTCTTCTATATTCTTCCTCTCTGTAGTTTACTGGTATGCACAATGAATGAAAAGAAAATTGAGTCAGTCGGTTTACACACGGAAAGCGGTGAGGATGTTGCGTGCTTAGTGTTTACATTGCAAAAACTTTTTGGTCCACATTCCAAAAATGTATTCATTCCAAATGAGGAAGGAATATTATTATTATAATGCTTTTCGCGGTCAAAGCTATTTGCAGGTTTTGCTTAGAATAACAGACTTAATTTCACTAAAATTTGATGACGCCGAGACGAATATTTATACACATACCTGAGTTGGTCTGCATGGACTCTATATAGCTGGTTGGGGCTCAATCTGCGTTTAGTCTAGTTTCCTGTTGCGATTGTAATTTTGCCACAGAAGTAGTAACAAGTATAAGTTATTACCAACCATCCTATTTATGAAGGAACGTTTGTACCTTGTGTTGTTATAATATAATGCATGCTTGAGAAAATCGACAAAGTTTAATGATAAATCACAAAAAAGTAGGAAAGCTAAAACGGGAAACGAGAAGCGGCAGAAGGGAAGAGGAGACAGACAGAGAAACGCGAGTGGTAATGATGATTTAGATTAGGGAAAAAGATTGTAAAATAATGTAGGTGAGTGTAAGGCAAAAGTAATACAGGAGAAAATTCTACATCATTTTATAATTTATATGTTCCACAAAAGATCGTTACTCACTGGTGCTGTGCAAGCGCGAGAAAGTAGAAGTATTTTTGCTTGATATTTTAATAATAAAAAGCATAAACGTCTATTGTAAATGACCGAATGGAAT
The DNA here is from genome assembly GCA_027743895.1 of Seira musarum. NCBI lineage: Eukaryota > Metazoa > Arthropoda > Collembola > Entomobryomorpha > Entomobryidae > Seira > Seira musarum. The sequence goes on along the minus strand of JAHZMX010006307.1, from coordinate 24,812 downwards.
TAGCTTGAGAGTTAAATGTTCCCAATTTCAGACACTTTTTATGGCGATGGAAAATTTATTTGATTCTTTACCTTTACCCCACTTTCTCTCTTTAAAAAAAATACATTTTTTGTGGAACATGCAAGGATTCATTCCGTTTTGAAAAGGCATTCGATTTGTAAGTTGTAATAGTAGTGTGGTGCATTCATGACTCATTTTGTGAAATGCATTAAATCACCTTCTCTCTATCTAGTTTTAGATCGGTTTTCACTATTTCAGCGGTGGGAAAACCATTTATTTATTTCCTGAAAATGAACTTCCTCCACAGAGTTCCCATCCTTTTTCCCGTGGATCGACTCCATTATCCCCTATTTAGTAATTCATTGCTTGCTAGTTAAGTATGTTCATCTGTAAATGGGAATCGAAAAATGTTTTGTGAATGGAGCAAATGATTCCCAGTCGTAGTATAGTCGTCGTAATTAATACTGACCATTATTTATTATAATTGCAGAAATGTCAATCCCCGTGGAAGGGGTGTTGGGAAAGCGAGTAGAGATGCCTTGTGACATCACGCCCAGTCGCCGGGATGACACCGTCTACATGGTACTCTGGTTCCGAGGGGAAGAGAGCATCCCAATCTACAGGTAATAAATCTCATTAGCTAGTCGTAATGAAATTACCTTTTATTTCCACTGTCTCTCTCATTCCCTCCAAGAGACATTACTACTACCAACCGTACAGCGTTACGTTACACACATTTACTAGGGGTACTAGGGGAAAAGGCAAGCCAGTCATTTTTCTTGCGCTTTCAGAAACAGGACAAAAATGAGTGAGTCAGAAAGAAAGAGAAAATCCAATGAATTGGATTGCACATTTAGAGCAAGCTGCTTACTTGCTACTCTCTCTGAAAAGAACTGTGCTGCAGAAAGCAGAAATTTCTGCACCACCCTGCAAGACACACTAGATGATGATGAGATGGCTGTATTCAGTTGTGTAAAAAAGCACTTTATGAAGTACATGTATAGGTATATAATACCCGATGAAAAAATAAGTTAAAATGTGTTTCACGCAACATCTTATTTCCTTAGAAGACTGTATAATATCATTACTATTTCCCACTTTCTCGATCTGGATCCAGACTTAAGAATAAACTTGTGAAGAAGGCAAAATTACTACAAAGTAGTATATGCGTACTTTTCTCAACGGCGCGGATCGTATCGTATTAGAAAGGAACGACCTAGACTACACTTGGTAGTGTGAATGACAATATCATTTCCCCAATGGGGTCCTCCATTTCATTCTCCTCCAATCTTGTTCCCCCTTTAATTTAAAATACTTTTCATATAAGTATGTACTACAAGACTCTAAGATAGTATTACTGCAATATGGGCCCATTTTAGCTTTACTAGTCGCTCCTGATTTTTCTTCTTTTGCAAAAACTCTCATTCTAAAGATAAGACAAACTTTGTAGGATAGAGTGATATATAAGGCCCATATAAAAAGTTGTAAATAAGTTAAAATTCTAAGTAGAAAGTTCGCATCTTTCACCCTCTTAAAAAGTACTACGATGGCTTTTCACTTTTTACTTTTAACTTACTTCGACTACTTTCTACTTCTTTTTGAGCTGGCTCTGATGAAAATGGAAGTGATAATAATGACGACACTATAGTCTAGTAAGTAGACCAGATTGTAAGTACATAAAAGAAAAGATGCATAATTCTCTTTCTTCGAACTCACACGTTCCAGTAAAATGAAATTAAAAGAGTAGATTGAGGGAACCAAAGTGCTGAGATGAAGGCGAAAAAAGATTTTAAGGGTTGAAGAAGAAAAAAATAAAAAGATTTTTTTGCAGAACATCGCTCACATCACATCACAATCACATCAACGCTAGAAAAAAATATTTAGGTTAAAAGTAAATCTAGGTCTATATTATTGCTTGATTGAAATCATTCCATTTTATCTTCTCTGATTTTTCTGACTCAAAAACATGAAAAATAATTATGGAACTCTAGAGAATAAAAGTTTCTTTGGAAGGAAGAAAGAAAATAATATTGAAGAGAGAAACTCTACTTGTGCCGCAACTCATCACGTGGGCAGATGTTTTATATTTAGATGAAAGCCGTTGTAAAATCAATATCACTAATGCACTTCCTTCTAAAGCAATATGTAACATTTTAAAGAAATTTGTTGCCTCAGTACACCAACCACTTCCATCTCTGTTTTCCTTCCTATTAAATTATTCATATGAAACCCCTACCCAGAAAACACAATGTCGGTCGGAATTTCGAATGAATGCAGTTTTCCATCTCATCGTGTTACAATACAAAGGAGTTCTATGTGGGTGTCGTTTAACACACTAAAAATAAAAAAAAATAAACTGTGAATGAAGATTTTCCTAAATCCTTAAGCTCTGCTTTTCTTTTTTCCCTTCTTACGAGATCATTTGAAATTCAAAGGTAATGCCATCGTTACTTGAAAAATATTGTACCACTTTGTATTATCCTGCCCCGCAGCGGTACAAGAAAAAAATAAGAAATAAGAGGTGAGGGGAAAGTGACAAACTAATAAATCAAGATTACCTCTGAGAAATTGAGAAGGGAATGGAATCCAAAGCAGAAAATAGTCAATTGTGTGTGATAAGACAATAGCATGGTTTTTTTACTTCCTCTGATACAAGAAAGGTAGTAGGTATTTTTTAACCAGGTTCCGCTCAAGATCCCTGTCAATGCCGAAACAAAAGGCGTTTCTAAGAGAACGAAAGTTAAATGAATTAAGAAGGATCAAATCGTTCCTTCCTTCGTGCTTGAGTCTTTATTGTAAATATATTTAGAGATCATTTGGTTCACCTCAACATACATTACTTTTCTTTTGAAGTAAATAACACAGACTTACTAGTGATTAAGGATCAAAACTCTAACACTCTCATTTTTTTGTCAATGAAAAACTTCATTTATATTTGGTGTTCGGTTTCAGAACTCTTTTTCAGACGAAAGCTTTTTCCTTGATTAACTCCGTCTTGTAAAGCTTCCTCCTACATAAGTATTTGAGACATTGCAGATATCCAAGTATGCATGTATTTTCAACACTGAAGCATTCACCTTCCTCGTATTATTTATCTAAAGAAGAAAATTGCGAATGGGATGATACAGCGGACAAAATAAATGATGAAAACTTTCTAATGCACAAGTTCGGCGATCTGCATTTTTCTAATGTTTTTATGCTATGCCTATAGGTCTCATCTTGCTCAACCGAACATCATGAATTTTCTCGTCTTTTCAAATTCTTTCTTTTCATAAAAACAGCTGGCTCAGCAACATCATCATCATCATCTCTTCTTTTTACCACTTGCTCTACTTTAGAAGAATGTAGAAAGGAGATTTATCTGAAATATGAGCCCCACACAAAGACAAAACACAGCTAATCTTGGATGTACACGGAATCTCAAAAAGTGGGGAGGTTCTATTGAAGGAAGAAAATTTCGCAAAAGCTGTGGAGAAAAAGAGGATGCAAGGTGCTAAGTTCATTTACAAGCTTCCGCGCGACAAATGGCTCCAGTGTTTTGGCATGCTAACCCAAGTCAAGACCAAGACGAAGAGAAAATTGTAGGAAAGGTTTTTTTTTCTCCCCACTCCAAATAGCAAAAGCTTTTTTTGCGTTTAAAAACCACTAGTCATGTACTTTTGAAAAGATTTAGGCTCTCAAGTTTGGTCGAAATGCAATACTCGTTTCGTTGTTCTGCGAAAATGAGATAGACTGAGTGAGGCAAAAAGATAGATACCTTCATCTGTCCCGTCCTTCCCTTGTAGCTTGTTACGCCATCCCACACTAAAAGAAAAACATATTGTGTAGTGTTCTTTCTCCTTACATTTTTACGCTTAACATTCTCCACTGTTTCTTCACTTGATCTATATTTCAGTGGGGTAAACTGTCTCTCATTCACATGCACACGAGTACCTATGAAAATATAGCATGAGAAGAAGAAGAAAGAGAACTGAGAACATGAGAACGACTGGGAAAGAAGAGCTTGTACAAGCAGTAGATCATTTGGGATTGATGTTGTCTCCTTTTGCTAAGCTATACATCAGGTTCGCTCATCCTTAGCTTTACTTGGAGAGCATGAAAGTGTGGCGTGAAAAAAAAAAAAGTTGGCCATGGCGAAAAAACTCCGTTTTTACAGCCGTGTAAAGTATCTAAAAAAACCTTTGGACCGTTCTTATGAGCAAAAAAGTGGGATTCGCTATTATAAATCCTTTTTTATTTTAAAGAAAGAGGAATGATACAGAAGAAAAAGGGAAAAACGAAAGCTCTGCCTTTTCCGTTGTTGTGAAGGAACAAAGATGGCCTGCGGTAAGATTGTGGAGAGTGAAAATGGAGAAGCAAATTCTCAAACTAACGATACTTTTCTTATTTCTTTGCCATTTAGATTATAAAACCATCTTTCATATGAGTACACATGCAAAACAAGCGTGAGAGGGGCGGATGCGCGTAGGGATTATTGATATTTCTTGGAACCAGAATTTAATGCTCTAGAAGTTTTTGATTTGAGCAAAGTGAATAAGCAACACGATGCATTTCATCTTTGAAAATAATGCAGAGTAATAAGTTTTTCTCAAATGTGACTTGTTCTTCTTTTGTACTCATTTGCAATCCGCTTAAATTCTGCATAGGAAAAAAACTCATACGGTCATGTTCGTTGGGAAACTAATGAATACACAGGCAGACAAATCTACCCAGCAAGCAAGTTTTAAATTGAAAAAAAACCATATAGTTTCCTTTTTGTTTTATAGTTTATCTTTCTTGAGGCGGTTTAGTAGGAAAAAGGAATCCTGCATGTAATTCTAGTGCAGTAGAAAAGCTTTATAAAACAAAATGCATAAAGGCAAAACTGCTTCAGAAAGTCTTTTCTAAAAAGTTCTGCGAAAATCTCGTTGTAATAAAATGTTCGTTAAATTTTATGCATGTTTAAAAGATTTTTTGAGAAAGAAAAATAGGACTCCTATGATGAATTTCTCTCTTGTTAAAATATTTTCTCTAATGCTTTGTTAATTATTTGCAGAACTGGTTCTCTGCACGTACGTATGTACCTACGTACTTTCTTACTTCATCTGCATTGTAGTCCTAAAGACTAGAAAAAAGGCCTCAGATCCACTTGATGCGCTGAATTGAATTTTTCTTCCGAGATAATTTTGTGCCAACTCATGATTAGTTTTCTTTTTCTCAGAGAGTGAGAACACTGCTGGTGCTCTGCAAAATAAATTAATGCCCACGCACAGATTCTCCATCTTACTCCTTTAAACTCAGTTAATTTTTTGAAATTGTGTTGGACGTCCCATGCATACTTATTTATGGTGTTATGACACTCGTGTTAAATGAGTTTAAGTAGACAAGTGGAGCAAAAAAAGAAGTTTTGCCTTTTGATAAACTAGGTCATTTTCTCAAAGAAAATAGTTTCGCAACACTATCCAAAAAAAATCTTCTCTTCTCCACTCTACTCGTTTCCACAACGATCACCATGCAACCACCACCACCACCCACCATGTGAGTTCCGTTTCACTAGTAAAAGGACCCTCTTATGATGACGGACGACGATGAGATGAGGCCTGTATGAGGGAGTAGGAAAATATCCTTGAAGAAGAAAAACATGATAATGTGACACAACACTTACTTTTATACGACAAAAGCGTTTACTTCCACAACACGACTTTTGCCCTCTCACTGCGATAATACCACGAAGAAAAAAATCTTGCTTGCTCTATGCACTTCTTAAAAGATGAGGACTTATGTAATGTTGTTGGAGTGCGAGTTGGAGAAAATGTAGAATTTTAGGTCAGAACGTATCAACCTTAGCGTCACGAACATAATCCTGCACGTCCATGTTATTCCACGGACGATGAGAAAAATGGAAGAAAATAAGCTTTTTCCAGAGCGTGTCTCATGTTTATATTACGAAAGAGTAAAGAGTAACAAAACAATGTGCCCAGGACCATTTTCGAGTTTTTAGTCTGCAACTTGTGATGTGATGTTATGTTATGTTGTTATATCAAAGTATGAAAATAAAAGGGATACATTGCTGGAAAAAAGTGGACATGGTTCAAGTGCTCTCGCCTTGTATTTGATACGCATGAAAGCACTTCATTTCTTCTTTTTTCGAAAAACGTTTATTCTTTAGTGGCGGCAGTGGTGACTCCCGCTTTCCCTCTCTCTTTCAGCTTTCACTTTTTTGCATTAGTCTTCTTCCACTCTGCACTGCGATTCCGATGAAGGATAAAAGAAACGTGTTTTTGTGTTTACTACTTTCTCCAAAAATAACAATAGGCGAGTGAAAGCTGGTAAACGCTGATACAGTTGAATGCATATACTTATGGCATATTTTATACTAAATGCTACATGCTCCCTACAACATGACATATTTTGACCCTTGTGATGACGATGACGATATTGATGCATAAAAGCATCTATGCCCCTTTCCTTCCCGTTTTCTCTCATTTTTCCCTTCAGGGACTTATGTCCAAGAGGCAAGAAAACGGTTTGGCTTCTTCAGCTGCAGCGTCGTGTGATGACGGTCCCATCCCATGCAAAAGGTTATTTCCCTGATAGTGAACTGAATACAAAATACGTTGAAAACGTTCCTTCAGCTCTCCCATTATTCCTAGAGCACAATACACCGAGTGAGCTGAACTGAAGGGGAACGGAACTTAAATTGTATCTATTTATTCGATCGCAAAAAAATATAGCATGCAATAAAGCTACATGCATGTAAGTATCCCCAGTAAGAAGAGAAGTTTCTTTTCAAAACGCATGCATTATTGGATCGGATTTCCCACTTCTTTCTTGAAAGAGATACAACTGATACAGTAAGAATACACGAGGACTCATCATAGGGGAAAATGGAAAATGTCTTTCAAAATGTGAAACATGCAGAATCGTATTACTTCTAGTATCGACCAACATATCTCCGGTTTTTTCTGCACACTTCCTCTCAAAAGGAAAGGTTGCATACAAATTTTTTTCTTACTTTTACGCCGTGAAGAATGAAAACACGGCTGGTTTCAATCCCGTTGCAGATGATGATACACTGAAGTATGAGGATGAGAGAGTGGCTCAATAAAGTAGGTTGTGCTGGTAGTAATATGTATTATGATTTGACATGCTTTCTGGATCTTAGAGCTGGTCCGTATGAAAATTTCATACGTTTCCATCACATGATCTAATCCATGATTTGGAGTGAACATGGCACAACAACATCTTTTTCGGATGAAAAATATTCAGGAAAAACGGAAGAGTTGATCGAAAAGCAGGGCCAAATGCGTTCTGGGGATCTTTCCTTCCGTAAAAGGTTGTGAAAATTGAGCAGCGAAGAATTTTCGATGAAGTAGCTTGTAAAATTGTTGTGTATTTCATCCTTCACGCTTCGATCCCATTTTTCAAATACTGATTTTCTCACTTCTGCCCTCCTCTTCTCTTTGTGGCTGAGAGACTTTACTACAAGAACTGAAATGTTCGTCCTATTCTGCTGAAGTTTTCCTGAAAAATGGATACTTCATAACTTCTTCCGTCTTCCCTTCATCTTCATTCATTCCGAAGACGAATGACCTGAGGCCAAAATAGTTTCGCAAACGCGGACAAACTTTTCCCCAACTGCATGAATGGGCAACATAATTTTATTGTAGAAATATAATCGATCTTGAAACAATTTCCTGCTCTATGAATACACGGACAAATGTTATATTTCTGTCATGAATGAAATTCGATTTTGCGTGGGCATAACAAAGAAAGTTTCTCTGCAGCTGACAGGATAAACAAGGTTTCAGGCTAAACGATTCAAATTAATTATCGGATCAAGGCCAAGGTATCCGTGAAAGGAAAACATGTAAACGCAATAATAAGGGTGAACGAATTTGAATCGTGAACACGTTTTGAGTTACAAAACATAATGCGCCTTCCCACTCACTACCCTGGTAATGACATGGAGGGGGCGAGTATTTGATTTGATTCTATAATGATGATCTTATCTCAAGAAAAGCAAAATACGGGCTTTAAAATTTGACGACCCACACGCTACATCATGCAACCTACTGAAATGATGACAAATGTTGCTTTACTATGAGACGTTCACAATGCACTTGAGCGAAATAAGATTTCCCCAAAAAATGAATTTCTCTTTCAAGTGCTAAGATGATGTAGTAGCTACAGAATTGTGTATTACAACACTGATACGTATCGCAGCACAATAGTATACATGTGTAACACACTATATGCACTTGTTCAAAGAACTTTTCGTGTTCATTCGTGATTACAATGATTATAAAAATTGAAGTCTGCTTTGTCGTATATGACTTGACTTTCTAGCACTTTTGTTACTCGCTAACAACATTCGTTTTCCTGAAAGGTGCCGTGCATCTTCCGGAAGAACATACATTCTACTTATTCTTATGCCAGTGCAAGTAAGTAAATGCAACGCATTTACTCGTAAAAGGGTGAAAACGTATAAAAATATCTTCACACGCTTTTACATACAGAGTTCGATTCATTCTTTAAAAATGAGAAAGCAGATGAAATTTTCACGGTCCGTTCATTGCTCTTTGTGTTTGTGTATGCGTGAGAAAGTCATCTAAAAAGATAGAGTTTTGGGCTATGCATTCTTCTCATCTCGTCTTGGTTTTTTCTTCTTTCTTTTCCTAACCAGTCTTCACTGTACATTGTGTTTTATTGCTCCTCCATAATAGCTGCCACATCACCTTCAGGGTTGAAGGCGGAACAGGAACGGAAGTTATGAAAATCCAAGAATAGAGTAGGACGTTAAATAGGGTAGAGAAAAGGGGAAAAATGTTTGGATTAAAGAAATGAAGTTTCATCAGATTCCAGATAATACGCGCATAGCTACCTACTCCTTTTTCTCTGTATCTGCTCTTATTGTTACTCATTTTTCTTCTCTGAAGTAAATAGAAAATAAAGCATGCAACTTTCCCTTTTTATGCCTCCAATTTTTCTTTCCTGATTATTCCAACTTCCTGAGTTCAAAAAGCTCTGAAGAACGACAACGAACACTTGAAATTCTGGGATAAAGGAGGAAACTAGCAAGAGGTAGTAGTGAGTCTCTAGAAAACCCAAGTTTTAAGGTGCTTTGCTCCTTCCTATTTACATACATAAACTCTCACGTTTGAATGCATATAGATTGATACATTTGGATAGTCAAAGTGCCTCAGTTTTCCTTACTTAGATGTGCTCACAAATATAGGAGGAGTAACTCACAAGTTGCGTTAAAATATGACAAGATGAAAGGCTTTCACTTAAATATAGAAAATCTACCACTGATTGTACCTAATCTTGTACGCATTTCGTTTCCCTAGTCATTCCAACCAGGATATTTAAATTGAACCTTGACTAGAGTCAAAGCAACTTTTCCTTTCCTGGGTAAACCCAAAATACTCGTCTGTCTGTCTCGTTAACTATTTTTGTCCTTCAAAGGGTTCACAAATGCACGCTTCGTTGCAAACAAACAGACACTCATCAATTTTGCTTGCATATTATAGCAGAAGGAAATTATGACGTTCGGCGCACTACTCACATCAGTAGTACTTGTATCTAAATTATAGTAAAAAATTACGTGTGGGCGGGTCTGCCTCGTAGATAGAACATGATGAAAGGTAAACAGGCATCCTTCATTTTATTTTTTCATCGAGACTTGTTAGTCAAAGTATGCTTAACATGTATTACCTTAAGCTTATAAAAATATAAAGCTACAACTACAAACTACAACTGTTGTGATTACCATTTCTGTTTAAGTTGCTCATCTATATTTTTTTCAAGCCGCTGCTCCAACTTCAACTCTAAAATCCATAATCCCAAAAAATTCGGCGTGCCACCTGCTTAAGCCTTCGAAAATCGTTTGACATTTTGGCAACATTTAAGCCGATATCTAAAGAAATGGGAAAAAATGTTTGAAGGGAAAATGCACTCAAAAAACTTGTCGTGTGTAAGCTTGTACAAAGATATTTTCTGATTTTGACAGAATTTTGACTACCTTTTATCTTAAAACTCGTCGTTTGTTGGTTGGATAATTCCTTCGGCTTTTTAAGTCAGTAAAATGCCAAACAAATACGTCAAGTCAACGAACAAAAAAATCCCACTCGTTTTGTCATACAAAAATCCTCTATTTTGTAACTTCTGCGCAAACTATAAACAATTGTAATCGCGTAGGAAACCCATTCATGTTAGCGAGCAGTTTACTACGTTTTACCCCCGGCTTAATTGAGTACACGGCTGAAAAATCATCCATGCATATTTTATTCCGTCGCCGTCCAAACAAAGGATACACATAATTTCGCGAAAGTATCTACCTCGCCATTAACACACCACACCTTGAACTTTCATGAAAAATGATTGGAATGGCAGGTTTGCTTGCTGTACTTCACATTTTAAATCTGTATGCGAGTTTGCGAGAGGAAAGAGAAAAAAAACGAATCAAGTACAATTGCTAGTTTAGATGGTCTATTCTATTTTCTCTCTCAGCCTAAGTGTTTCATTCATAAAAGATCGAGAAAATAATGTAAGTGAAGAAGAAAAGAAGTATTTTCATTCCTTTTTTTGGTAAGAAAAGTATAGCTCAAGTCTGTGGCAGTCACCTCTGAATGTATTTTTTAACATGTAAGTATGTATGTGTGTGTGTGTGGTGTGGTGCATGCATCACTTCTTCAAGTTCTTCCTCCTTTTTCCTTCCTCCCAGTTGCTCGTGAGCTTTGAGATTTGAGTTTTTACAGTGGAAATAATACTATAAATATTGTAAAGAGAAAAGGAGGCGGTGAATAGAATCTTGTAGCAGTTGTGCATTAACTCAAAAACGGAATAAAAGTAAGTAGCTGTTATGCACACTCTCTAACACAATAAAATTGCTTGTCTGCCTTTTTTCATCTTAAGGTTCTCTCTTTTTTTAAAAGTGGTTTAGACAGGGCTAACACTTTACGAGATGGGTTTTTCCTCCTTCAATTTTTACTTCGAGTTCACTTTCTGCTCCAATATTGCATGCAATTTTTTTCCAAGGAAAAGGTTTAGAGAGGGAGAGAAATTGATGGTCAACGTCGTTGCCACCTCGGTTCCATTTAAAAATGAGATGCTTCAAGGGATTTGTGTATTTTTCACTGGGAATTACTTAAAAGCTTGAAAAAAAGCTCTTATAAACTGTGTATGCGTGAATGTCAGGATTTCCCTTTGTTCAATTTTTCATGAACTTACTTGAGAGTACTACACCCGCTCTAACAATCTACGAGATAAACTGATAATGCTTTTACTGTAGTTTACGTTCTGCTTATTTAAATAAATATTGTCTAGACATGAGCACCGCTTTGTATTCATAAATTACAAATCCAGTCCCACTAGTTCCTATTCTTCCCACTATTTAGAGATTTTTTCAATTTTTTTCATCTCTCTAAAACATGAAGAATTTTACTTGAGAAAATCTCTAAAAATGACGAAAGTAATCTATTCATACCATATGCGTGCAAAATAACTCATAGTTTTACTCTGAAAAGTAAGTAAATGTGGACGACAAAAGTTCTACTTTCACCACACACAAAACTTGGGAAACAAAAGAAATGGATGGATACCCCATTCGTTCTGTTTCGAAGGAGTTTTCTATTAAGCTTATAAATTCTCAAAGAATTTTCCAAACTTTTGGACGAAATTAGGGCTGGCTCCATTTAAAAAATAATCTAATATATTCCCATAAATTTATTTTAACGTCATTTTAAGCCATTGTCCCACTCCCAACTCGTGACAGAAACCTTTCAAGCATGCCACCACACCATACTCTATAGTACCCCACGCCAGGCCACACAGTCCGAAAAAATCATCTTCCATCATATTTTTGCGATAAATATCAACACGATGAAAGAGCGGACAATAGTTGCATTTGAATGAAGCACCATGCGGGCGTTTCACTTTCGAATAAATTGTCTTCTCCATTTTTGTTCTCCTTTTTTATGTTTGTCCAGCAGCAAAACAATTTCCAGAGTTTTCTGTGCCATCATCATCATTTTCTCCCCGTTCTTTCTTTTCTAACCGTAATGAAGCCCGTTTGTGTATAATGCATTATATCATTTATTGATATTATGACTCCGTAACACCATTTTCTCCTCTAAGCCAACAAACTCGAATATATTTTAGTAGAGCATAACAACACAAAACAGCATTATCCTGTGAAGAGCTCATTGTTTATGGCATTTCCTAAAAAATCCTTCCGCCGATAAACAGCATTCATCCATTTCCCTCCATATACCCATATGCTTCCTTCTCGCTTCCACATTAACTGAACTTGGAAAGCTTGGCTTTCACGAGACCACTGATATATTTTAAACTGAGCGAGTCAAAACACCCACCGCTTAAGTGGGTTTCATAAGCACATGAGTATTATTAAAATCAATGAGGAAAAAGTAGAAGGAAGAAAAGTAGGAGGAATATAATAAAGTATCTTCAAAATAAGAAATAAGATGGAAGGAAAAAAGAGAGAATAATCTGCTATTATATTCTCATCTCTCACAATAGCCACAGCATACAAAGGGAATGTACACAACAAAAACATCTCTTGTGTCTTGACTCAGCTTGGTCTCCTTTTTCAGCTTGGGCAAAACATGAAAAGGGCCGAGTTATAGGGAAAAGCTTAAAGTGATGATAATAATAGTAATATTAAAAGGAGTCGCTGACTTTCGATTTTAGACTTGTGCTATATATTACAAACTTAAAGTAAATAAAAGGCAGTTCACTTAATGCGTCTACTTAAGGAAATAATGGATAGGTTCTCTCTTCCTTGAGATTCCGTTAAGGAGACACACCAAGACACACACACATACTCACACGTGGTGATAGTGATGACGAGATACTTAAACAAGAGGACAATATACCATGGAGGTACTTAGCTCGACGGGGCTTGTGTTCTACTTCGACATTGTCTCCATCTCGCATAAAGGAAAATTTACGGGTTAAAGCAAGACTTGCAATATACACGCAATTTTCTAATGTGTAAAATTATATGCATTTATTTTCTAGGGGAACGAAAGGGAAATATACTTCGTGAAAGTACGAAAAGAAAGAAGAGAACCCTAAGTTCAGTACAGTACACCACCACGACCGTTACCACTAAAGCCTGATGAGTGAAACGATCCATGCAAAAAGTTCCACTCTCAACCTTGCACAAATTTCTTTCCTCCTCAAATCTTCAAGGCTGCATAGAATAAGTCTCTCAGACCTAATGTAAAAATTCACTATTGTTGAGCTAGAAAATGCGAGAAAAGGAGCGGAGGAAACAAGGACTTCAAAATAAGATGATGATAGTAGAGTTTCGTGTGGTGGTGGGGAAAGTGGTGGCACGGTTGTCTGGTAGCAATAGTGGTGTGTGGTGGTCCTTATCAAGGAAATGGACAAGACAAAGAAGATGCGAAGATGATTTTCGTTGAGCGATGAATCATGGCCGAAACATTACGTAAATACTTTTAAAATGCCATGCCTTATAACAACAAGTATTGGATGGCAAGTGGAGACTGTTAAGCTTTCTTATCCTGGGAAGGATTCCGGTTAGTTGTTTGTGCCATGTAACTGCTGACTTTCCTTAAATTGTAGTATATTGTATCATGGCGGGCGTGTTTTAAGTAGTGTTTGTCTATCCCGTCTTTTACCTAAAAAATACAAAAACATGCAAAAAGCTTCTCACTAAGTTTCTCCTATATCACTTAAAAACTTTTTAATGTATCTTCTTTGCGTTAGAGTAGGCTCAATATTGCACAAATAAAAACCTATTGGCTCTGGCTCTGTTTTGCGTTTTTCTTCTTATTTTCTCTGAAAAAATACTTTCAGAAGGAAGCATATGATGATTACTACACACATAATACTCCATATTATTTTCTTGTTCATGGAATAATTCAAGATTTCTCTGATCTAATCCCACTTTTCTCTGTGAGGAACACACTTTATATTGTACACAATCCATCCATTTTTCATGAAGTTTTTCTCCTTTTGCCAAGGGACTGAATAGGAAAGAAGCTCACATTTTCACTTACTTTCCATATTGTAACGCCCGTCTTTTCAAACTCTCCTGCTCAAAAATAAGGTCGTGAGAAACAGAAAGACAGATGAGTTAAAAAAACCAATAATGTATTTTCGAATTCCAGTGCTTTCTATTTGAGTCTACTCACCTGAAAACTTAGAAAGGGGAAAAAGTAAATACAAATAGGGAGCATGTAAACAACCAGGACATCACAACATCATCTCCCCTTACATATTGATAAACTGAAAAGGGGTTAAAGAATTTTTGATATTGCATGCTTCTCAAGCTAGGTATGTTGTTGACGCATGATTTGTCATAGAAGATAACCAGGCAACTTTCAGTAGCTACGACGATGTTTAGCTTGGATATGAAATGGAGGTTAAGACATATTTTTTTGAGAAGTTCAAGAGACTTCATTGGAAAAAGACTTTGTTTTTCTTTACTTAATTTAAATCATAAATTCGAAGCATAGTATTATGTGGACAGGATCAAAGAAAGGAAATGATGGACCTTGGAACCACTGGTTTTCGTTTCTTCAATGATGCTTTGCAAAATAAAACGATGGAATTCGATTTTTTACTGAATTAAGACGTTGCTGATTTACATGGAACAACAAAAAGTAAGCGATGGGCCAGGAATCGAACCGGAACAATGCTAACTGCGCAAATTTAATTTCACAATGAAGTCGTTACTGGTACAGGCACCTACCGATTTAAATATAACTACATGTTATACTTAAGTAATCAAGGGCACAGACGCAGTAACGAAACTTCTGTTGAATTCGCGGAACAGGCAAATTCTCAAACCACTACACCGCTCCGGTTATGTACTACCGTGTGACATGAAAAGGGAAATAAGACAAATACTATCACTGACAGTGAAGTACTTGTTGAATAGGTATACTCGTGCTCAGATTCTTATAATTATGGGCTTAATCAGTTCGCGCTCGCTCGTCTATTAAAAAAGATAAAGGGTATGATGTATCGCGGACACACCATTCGATTTAAAAATAAAAATGAATCTGCACTAACAAAAATTGTTTGTCGCTGTCCCCATTGCCATGCGTGGTGGGGTATCCAAGTTTTGCCATGACAATAATCTCAAAATTTTATCCTTTGACGATTTATTGACTTAGACCTATGTAAATAAATCCGAAGTTTCCATGACATCTTCTGCCGCAAAAATGATGGCTCTAATATTCGTAGTGTGTAGTTGCAACGGCATAAAACAAGTTTGTAAAGGTCTGTAAAAGTTGTGGTGTTACCTACTAGCACAACTACGTTTTTTGTCAATCATTGCAATAAAGTAAAAGTCCAAA
Organism: Seira musarum; assembly: GCA_027743895.1. NCBI lineage: Eukaryota > Metazoa > Arthropoda > Collembola > Entomobryomorpha > Entomobryidae > Seira > Seira musarum. The sequence continues at coordinate 9,480 of JAHZMX010006307.1, read as the reverse complement.
CAAATCTTTCAAAGCGATGCAAAACTACAGAGAAACTTCACTCTTTATGCCTAACTTATAAAATGATTGACATTACATGAACGACCCAATTTTCGTAAAGAGCTAATAATAATAATGATAATGCCTTTTTACTTTTTATACACTCGGAGGAGAATGCCCCCGTCCAATCCGAATTCCATTCCAAAAAAGATTAGACTCGACTAAACTTGACTCAGGTACAATTCACCTATGGTCAGCATATTCTATCCAAACAAATCAGGAAAATAGGATCGTTTTTTGGCATTTGATAGTGATTTACGAGACTGGCCCAAATAAAAGCTTGCTCCTAAATGGTTGGCCTGACTTGACTCTGCGATGTGATATTAAAACAGAGCCAAAATTTATCCTTTGGCCATTGTACGAACATATTCACTCCTTAGGTATTCGAGTCGGAGAATTTTTTCAGTCCAGTCAGTTCGTCCGTTTACCTCATTTTTTTTGCTTTCTCCTCGTCCTAAACTCAGGCATACAGTAAGATTCGTATGCACGTCAGGTATTTTTTACTGACCTTTATTTTTATGACTAGGCGTGGCTACCTATTATGAATTTTATTGCCTTTCATTCATACAGCTTTTCGAATAGGCGGTCATAATATTCCATTGCATTATTATGGTGTTGGACAGTCATTATGAGTGCTTTACTGCATTGAAATGGCAATAGAGTCAAATAATATGATTATTCTGAACTACTACTAACATGTTTGCATATTTTGCAGTTTTTCGTTCTACACTGTGAACATACATGTTTCACGTCTATCATGGACGGTTGTACTTACACATTATATTATCGTGTATGAGCAATAAAGTTTTCTGCATGGTTGGCTGGCTTGGTCTTGACTTATCTCATTCTAGAATTGTATGTGATATCGTTTTGTGTTTGTGTACATTTCATTTTGATCTTTTAGGAAATGATCTTGTAAAGTTGATTTATTGACTCAAATATTAAAATATTTTTTTCGCTTTTGCAGCCTGGATGTTCGAGGAAAACATGTTGGTGGGGGAAAGCCGTGGTCGGCCGACAAGCCATTTGGCAAAAGAGCATACTTTCAGAGTACATCCGAGCCAGCCAGACTAATCGTCGAGGGTGCAAAAACAAGTGACCACGGAATATACCGGTGTCGCGTTGATTTTCGTAACTCGCCGAGTCGTGAAGCGCGGCTTAATCTTACCATTACAGGTTGGATAATTTAATTAAAAATGATGAAGGCATGCAGCTGCAACGGTGGTATTTTTTTTAGCTTTTATTCGTCTAATGAAAATATTAAATTTTTCTTGCAGTGCCTCCAAACGAACCACAAATTTATGATAATACGGGGATGAGTATTCGAGGTGAAGTTGGTCCATACATTGAAGGATCAAATATAGAGCTGACGTGTATTGTCCGGGAAGGTAAGCCAGAAAGCGAGTAACTTTTTTAAAAAAGTAACATTAAAAAAATCTCTTCCACTGAAACATCGCTTTGAGGCAACAATGTTTTTTAAAAAGCACGTACGTGAAACTCCTTTACATGAGTAGAAGGAATGAGGATGTCTATACATTTTTCCATGTACCAATGTACCTACACCCAGTGACCTATATCCCGGTTTTTACTCCTTCATCAGCAAAAGTGGAAACATTTAGCTAGAGGCGAACTTGTCTTTTTTTTACTATATTCTCAGCTAATTATACAATCTCGATTACTTCCCCCAAGGCTTTTTTTTACAGATGTAAGTAAATGTGCCAATATTTTTTTCTAGCGTCATAAACCGTTTTGTACCCTGAAACTGAAGGAGCTTATTGAGGCAGAGAGAAACATCTTCTCAATTTAATTTTTATTCTATATAGGCACTACACCAACAACTTCATAAAAAGTTAAGAGTGCAGTCAACAATCAAAGAAAAAGCTTGAGAGCACTAGGAAAAGTACCTTAAAAAACTAGGAAGAGGTAGAGTAAAAGTGCACATTTGCAATAGCATATTTACGACAGTACGAGTACTTTATTTTTGGTCTTCATCATCATCGTCATCATATCATCCTCTTAAGGAGCCTTAGCATTAAGCCAGCAATAAGTGACTTTCATCATCATTCAGAGCGAGAGAAACTCATAAAACTCTGGAAGTAAACCTTGAGTATTTTTTGTGAGGTATGCACGGAGGAATAAAAAAACATGTCAGAAAAAAAAGATAGTTTCCCGGTGTTTTCCCATCCACAGAGAGGGAGAGAGAGAGAGAGCAAGAATGGAGAAGGAGAACAACTCTCTTGAAAATAAATAATAGTGTCACTTACCTTACACTTAATACATACTCGAGTCAGCCACTTGTCTTTTTCAACGAGAATGTCAGATCATGTAGATACTTATATATATTTTTTGTGTTACGCTTCGCCGACTACGCCCGTCCCGTCTGTAGAGATGACATGACCTCGCTAAAAATACTACAGTGAGGGTTTAAAAGTGGAGAAATAAATGTGTTTGTCATCTTCTCGCAACTTTTACCTACTTTACTACCTCTTTCGAAAAAAAAAGTTTTATTTCTCTCTGAACTAGCTAGTATTTCCACTTCCCTTCTCTTAAATTGAGAGTGTTTGCATAAAATGGAATAAAAAGTAAATTGTTGAAATAATGTAAACGTATTTATGTAAGTATTACGAAAAGTAGAAGATGGAAGTGTTGAAATAAAGCTAATCTAGTAAGTGAGAGAGATGGCCTCTTCCGGCAAAGATCTTCTGCTCAAGAAAGAGTAATTTTCACTTATGAATTTCATTTAGAAAAAACAGGTTGGAAGATAAAATGCTCTTCCTTTTATTTTATTAATATTTCTCTGTCAGTGAAAGTCGTTCTTTTCTCGAAAAAAAACGTAGACAAGCAAGAAGAAGAAGAAGTAGGTGTTATTATGACTATTTTTTTTATTATTGCGTGCCTACACACTCCTGTTTGTTGACGTAATGACTACTGTCATTGTAAGTTTTATTACTTACACATGATGACAGTAATTTCACGCACCCGACTACTACTACAGACTACGACCCGCCGCGGAGGCAGCCGTGGCGAACAATGCGGAGTAAAGTAGAGTCATAAATTATTTACCATAAGATTTTTTATTCACATTTTTCCACCGCATAGGTCTCATAATAATAATAATGCCGGAATTTTACGGATGAATAGTTCCACTTCTTTCACCAAAGATAAACAGATAGTAAAAACGTATGTGTTTGCTCTCACGGTTAAACTAAAATAATCATCGTGTTTTATATGAATAAAATCATTTGCCAATAAAAGTAATGGGACTATAAATTGTAAATGAGCTATTCCAAAAAGTCATACAATGCACGTCTCATAACTTTCTTTCTCCGACTTTCTGAGTGCCTTGGTCATAGTCATAGATCTTACAAGTCTTAAATGTGAACTTATTATTATAGAGCGAGAGGTTCAAGCGTGCATAAAATGTTTAAATGTTACCCACCACTCACTCTACTCCACTCCACTCCTCATCCGTCCCGTATTCATTCACATTTTCAGGATAACTGGAAAGGTAGGAAAGCGAAGTATATATGATACGCTTGTTTGACAAGGCAGATGAGGGGAAAAAGGCTTATTATTCTGAATTGGCGTGTCTATCTGTATAGCTGGTCTATAACATTGGACCTTTTTAGTGCAACAAGGCCGAAAAAAGAGAATTGAAGAAAGAATTTTTTTAGCGAAATAAAGCGTAATAAATATGGTGAAGGAATAAAAGTATAAAAATGCAGGTGAAAAAGCAAGAGAATTCTTTATGGTTCAGGTAGCAAAAAAGCGCTCTCCATGATTATGATGGTGATCATGATCACGATCATCCTTTCTCTCTTCTTCACTAGGTATAAAGCGTACAATTGTGTCTTATAATGGAAATAATAATAATAAAGACAGGTCTCTGTTTTGTCCTAATATGAGGAAGCCGTATAGGTGATAAATCTTGGGAAAATGTGGGGTTAAATGCCACACAGATGGCCAAAGCCGCCACTGTCTGTACCTAACTCACTTGCGAAGAAACCTCCTCAAATGAAAAAAAAAATGTACAAAACACAAGGATTTCCTGGTAAAGTGATGATGATGATAACGATGATCATGATAGCGTAGTCATCATTGGTATGGCTCTTATTCTTTTCTCGCTTCTCTTTTTTCGCTAAGGAGCGGCACGGGGATGTGATGGTGTGTGTGCACACATACCTCCCAGAAAATTTTCACATTTGATTTACTGCACTTTGTCTTATTATCTACACATTTCTGTTGGCCAAAACTTCAGCAACGAATTTCCCTCTGCAATAAATCATTTCTCTTGAGATGAGGAGTAGCAGACGTAAAAGACTTTGGTGGAGGAGAGCACAGAAGAGAGGTTTGGCTTCGAGAGCAGCACAGCAGCAACAAGGCTGAATGGAAAGTATCCCAAGAAATGAAAACTCTTTTTCTCCCTGTAACTCCCCTGTATGGAGGGAATAATAGAGGGAAAAAATATCATAATGTGAAAGAGAATTCTTTTGCCGTATTGGGCCGTTTAGGGGAGTATAAGTGTAAACGTACTTTTTATTTGAGTTAAAGCTTAGGTATTCATCAAATAATTTGTATGAAGATCATAACATTCGCATGATGAAAATATGGTCGAAGTAAAAAAAGTTTTTTTATTCTTTTACTTCCTCAACGCAGTTTTTTTAACTTGCCTTCAACTCAAGTGGAAACAGCAAAGAAACTAATAATAATGATGATAAGTATTTTTGTGGAGAAAAAAGTCTGTGTAATGCAATGGAATGTGTATCGTGTTGGCTCGGGCCGAAGGTATCCAACCAGAAACGATGATTCCAAGCCGGAGTACGATTCCATAGAAAACAAAATTATCGTTGGAATCATCAACAATGCCAGTTAAGTATCTTCTGTGGTGGTCTGGCCAAATAAAAGTTGGCTACCTGGCAAAAAAATCATCCTTCTGAAAGGCATTATTATATTATTTTTTCGAGAAATCTTTGGTTCCTTTCACAGTCCGTGGCACGAGAACATCACCATCGTCATCATCATCATGAACTATCAAGTATAACATCATTTTTTCCCTTAGCCACGCAGACAAAATTCCAAGTATTTTTTTAATTCTGGGCACGATTCAATGAGCTACGCTCATCGAATGCGTTTAGTTTACTGAGCTCGAGTCTGGAGTCCGAGTAAAAATTGCAAGAGGTACAGGCATCTTCACGAAAAGAGAAATTTCAGTTATGGAGTTATTGACTTTAGGCTTTATTTTTAGCTTTTGTGGCTAGAAAAAATGCCAGGGATCGGTTCAAATACGAAAGAAATTAATTTTGCTTACTGAATATTTTTGCGAGGCCATGGCTCTTCTTGCATTTAGTGTTAATTTCTGCATTATTTCTATACACTTAAAAAAGAGAAAGGGAGAGAGAGAAAAAAAAACAAACCTCTTGGGTCCAGATGGTTGAGTACGTGAAGTGCACTACCTATCTATCTATCCCATCCACTTGAAATCACGATATGTAAATGTAATTTGAGCGAACATAAAAAGTTCTCTCACAGACGAAATCCTTTAAAAAGTTTGAAAGTTCAGGTTCATATTAAGATTTTGAAAGAAATAAAAGGCAAACTTTCTTTATGAAAAGCTTTTTACTTTTCTCAGACCATCATTTCAGACGAATGAATAAGAAGAAGAAGGTTGTATCAGTTGTTGAAGCTAGGCCATAATCTGAAAATCAGATGAAAAACTAAAGCCAACAAAAATTGCTTGTGACCTCATTCCCACACGCCCAGCCACCTTTTTAGAAGGATTGGTGGAATAATAGGAGATTACACAATTTTGGAAGGAAACCGGATGCTGGGGTATCTAGAGATAATATTCCTTCGAGATTACTCATTTTAGCGAGTTAAGTGAGACATCCTCATTCTTCCATAAAGTGTGTTCTGCTTCACTATGCCTATAAATGTATTGAACCTATTATACGAATTTTTGCATAGAAATAAAAGTTTTACAGGAAAACTTTCTCTCGTGTTTCGCGATCTAATGAATAAAACTTGTCGTTTTTTGAAACTCTCAGGTGCTCCCTCTCCGATTGTACAATGGTATCTGAATGATGAGCTGGTGGATTCATCATACCACGTTAAGAACGACAAAGAAGTGATAAATCATATTTCAGTGCCAAATATACAGAGACATCATCATCGAGCTAGCTTATCTTGTCGGGCATCGAACACACTTCTTGTTCCTCCTGTTACAAAGACTGTTTACTTTGAACTCAACTGTAAGTATACTGTACTTATTCCTTACTTGTTTTCTAATCCAATTTTAAAAGTGGGTCAACTGTTAAAAAAACTAACTTTTTTTTCCTTTCAGTGCGTCCTTTGTCGGTGTCAATACCAATTAAGCACCGAAATCCACAGTTGACTGCGGACACTCAGTATGAAATCAAATGTGAGTCTTGGGGCTCACATCCTCCTCCTGTGATGAGTTGGTGGCTGGATGGCCGTGAAGAAAAAGGAAACACTATTGAGGTAAGGATTTTTTTTCCTAGTTTCTTTTGTATCGGTAATAACCGAATCAATAAAACTTTGAAAGTCTTCAATTTCAACATTTGACGCAATAGGAAAAAAAGATTGTCAATATAATCGCCTTATTGAGAAGCTTATTGTTCGTGGGTTGATGGCTCTCATAAAATATGGCTTCCTTCTTTTTGAATAAGTTTAATTCACCTGAAATATATAAAATTTCCTGTATTTTCTTACATCCCATCTACAATAAGTAAATAAGTGTGTACAGATGCGAACTTTCTTCCTTTGGAAATTGGATTGCATTATATAGTAGATGTCTACGTGGAAAAGAAAGTGAATTTTTTTTACTTATAGCGCACAGTATATAGTTTGCTTTTTTTGCAAAGTCTAACAAAATTTCAAATTTCCAAGAAAGAGTCACAATGAGGACGAAACGAATACTCTAAGTAAGTAAGTATACTACCTACAATAAGCCAGTGAATGTATGTATAGTTTTTTTGCGCAAAGTATTATCTAAAAGAACAAGGATTTTTTCGTAAAAACTTTTTCTCCTTGATCTAACTCAATTGTTAAGAATGATAAGGGAAGGAAGCGGAAGATACAATGCAGTGACTACAGAATACACTATCTTTTAAACTCTTTTCCTATAGACAAAACAGATATTCCTACTACATAAGTAGTACTATGCTATTGAATTCCTATAATGCAAAAAGTTTGTTGTGTAAGTAAGCAATGAAGAGAGCAAGCAAAAATGGAAGAAAGGTAAAAAATCACAGCAGTAGTACACATTTTTTGCATTTTCCTTTTTTTTCTGCACTCATCCTTCTCAATTCTCAAGTAACAAATCTCATACGTATTTTTTCATGAGAACAAAAAGAGAATGAAATTTTCTCGTTTTTCTTTTCCTCTTAAAGTAATCTCACGACACCAGTTTTCTTCAAAGTTGTTTAGAGTGAAGCAAGACGAAAAAAATTTTTTTTCTTGTAGATTGAGCATCAAACTATATCTTCCAAGTTGTTTTTATGAGCTTCATGTTATTATTTGTGAAGTAAAAAATAAAGCTGGAAGAAAAGTTTCTTCCCACAGCTCACTTTGCCCAAGAAATAAGATGGGAATAAACCATGAAGATATTTTGATTGCTGAAAAAAAGAAAAGAAAAATAAAACGATCGGTCCGTTTTTTCTTTTACTTCTGTTGTATACACTCTCTCAAAAAATAAAACTTTGTTTTGTTATTATATTATATCCAACTTCAACCTAGTGAATGAGCAAATGCTCACAGCCATTACTATTTCCACTACGACTACTTCTTGTGCTACTCATATATGAAAGAGTTATTTTTTAAAGAATAGATTTACTTTGAAACGTCCCATTTTCTGCGGGAAAAAAAGAAAAAAAAAATCCTAATTCCATTCTTTATTCTAAACCGCAAACACCATTATTCTACAACAAGCATTGTATTTTTTGGAGGGAGCGGAAAAACGCATTTTGTGTTTTCACTGTCTCTTTCTTTCCTCCATGTAATAGTAAATAGTACGGATATTGTCTTTTTTTTTCTTGGGAGACGACGCAAGCAGAATGCAACCACAAGAATGCCTCCTGCCTTTCATTCTTCTGCAAATAAACTTACCCACTCACTCAGCGAGAGTTATAGAAAAAGAGAAGTTCTTTGTGTGTTAGTGTTTTCTAGCTGTTGTGTTGTTAGTTGTGAATGATATGATGATACCAACCAACCAGTTGTGCAATTCCTCCTTGATTGCAATTTCCCCTTTCAGCTGTCTCTCTCTCTTCTTCTCCAGCTTTAAAGGGGTAAAAAGATGAAAGAAATAAAGCGAAAAAAGCTTTGTTGGCCCAGATTAATTTGGCTAAGCCAATTCGAGAAAAAAGGCAATGAGAATGAAGGCATGCTGGTTTCGTTGTCTTGTTGCTTTTTTTCGAGAGAGCTGCAAAGACGCAGGAAATCAGTGTACAACTATTTGAGCTGTCTGTGAAGGCATCGTAGAATGTCTGCAACTATCAGCATTCCTAATGCAATTCCATTTCACAGTGTCTATACATATCTCTATTTACAATGAATATGTTTCCTGAATTTAAGGGATTGAATGGTGGTATAGTGGTAGCGGTTGTGATGGCGGTGGCAGTGGTTTTTGAAGGCTCACTTCATGTAGGAAATTTTATCATTCGTAAAAAAAGATAAAATTGTTCATTCTATTATTTTTTCGTTTTGTAAGAAGATTGCAACAGTGTGATTGATCTGGCTGACAATGAAGTATTCATTTGATGCTTTAAGCGTTGTTTTAATCTGAATTTCCAAATCCGACTTGCTTTCATTTTCACAAATATTTTGGAAATTCTTTTGAAGGCAAAGGTTCATTATTGGCACAAACGGGTGGTTCCAGCATTAACCTTCTCGTCAACTGAAATATTTGAAGGGTTGCCGAACAACGTTTTTACAAAAAAAAGCATTTCAGTAAAAATGCATCCAATAAGTATGAAGTTGAGCTATTTTAAAAAATTGAGCCAGCATGTGCATCTGCTGTCCCATCATCAAGTCAATCTGAGAAAGATATGATTTCATTGTAGTATGCATGTAGTCTTTTTATTACAAGTACCTAAAGTATATGTCGTCCACGCTTTTGCATTGTACTTGCTGAAGAGGAAGAGTGGAAAAGAGAAAAGCCTTTCTGTCCCCTTTTTCTTGTGATTAGCCGTTGTCGTTTCCCGGAGTTGACTAGGTACTGTTTGTGACGATTTAGCTCATATTTACATTTCTTACTTTTTGTGCAGCCCATAGCTGCTAAACCATTGTTAACTTCTCTTTATGCCTAATTATGTATATCATGATGTGCACGACGACGATGGCGTACCTATATGTACGTGTAATCTAAATCTTGTAACTTCACTCACTCTTAGACCAGCAACACGAAATGGTCACACTGTCCTCTCA
>JAHZMX010006306.1:0-28171 GCA_027743895.1 Seira musarum | reverse complement strand
TTCTCTTCAAATGTGGAAGTTTTTGATCCCCTTTCACTGAACTTCTTTTTAAACGTGAAGGTCATAATTGGTTTTGAACCAATCACGGGTGGGGGTCTACTAGTGTATTACAAATGCGAGTCAAAATGCATACCTACTTACCTACAAAAATATTTTTCAAGGTTGAACCTAAGCTGGGAAACGGGAAAGAGCAAACTTTGGGAAAATAAAGACACAATCATTGCGATAAAGTTCTATGCTAAAAAAACTCCTTCTGAAAAGTCTTTGTTCTGAAATGCTTTCTACAAAATCATAGGACATTGAAAGTACTTACTCATACTGATGTATTTATAATAGATTTCAAACGCCGGTTTTAAGTACAATATATGGGTACATAAACAGTTGATATGATCAGCTAGGAACTTAGCTTGACTCATTTGAACAAATCCAATATGACAACAACTAATGTGACAGAGGAAAAGCATTTTAGCTTTTAGCGATTCCTATAATCAGTTTTAATTATTGAAGCAATCTTAGGCATTTCAAGTATGTCTTAAGGACTCAATAAACAAAAAAAAATAAGATCGATTTAAGCAGCGTTACAAATAGCTACTACAATTCAAAAGAAAATTTTCAACAAATGTTTTCTTATTTTGCCGAATGAAGTACTTATACTAAAGGCACAATTGAGCCATTACGGTCCAGCAGGTAGGTATAAGACATAGGTATTCATTCAATGCTTATTGATGCATATATCACAATGATAATAAAAATTAATCAGAATCAATGGAAGCTACTAATTGTAAATAAAGTTTTCAAACTTGTGGAGCGGTTGAACATATAAGTATTCAAATCAAATTCATGACGTTTACTTATAGGAACCACCTAGATTAATATTTGTAATTGAACCATAGCTAAAAAGTGCCACTTGGAATGAACTCCAATCTGTCGAACCAAATGAGTTTGAATTGTAAAACTTCAATCATTTCTAATTCTAAGAAAGACTCCTTCGCCTGTACTTAACCAGAAATTTTCCAATTACGAAAATGCAGTTTCACTATCGTCATTTTTACTTTTTGAGTCTATTATCTCCTTGCTTGTTGTATCATCCCGTTAGCTCTATTGTAGAAACAGCACTGAAAAAATATATTTCCCTGTTTGAAAACTGCACTTTGAACTTAGGTAGCTACAATTCCATGAGCATAAATGAAAAAGATGAACATAATTTATTTCATTCGGTATTGACTAAAAATAAGCATTTCATAGCGGTAACTAAAAATAAAGTTTTCAATTATCGTGGTTTCAATTACATTACAAACTTGAACTATACCAAAGCACATTACCATCAAGTCAACAAAGTTTACGCTCCATATCACCGAGTTTATGGACAAATGAGACTTGCCTTGAAATGTACAGTCTTGGTCATCATGCCAGCATCCCAAGATTGTAATCCATACTATCCATCGGATGATTTTACCGATATCTTCATTCCGATGATACAGTATTCGCCGTTACCATGGACCTTGAGGTTTCCAAATTTCGCACTCGTCATAATTGAAGAATCCTGCATCTCAAAATTTTTCAAGTCTCGTCAAGGAGATGTAAGCGAGAAGTATATGTTGGCTACTACGAGGATTGTGGCTGTCGTGACGAGCAACAATAACATTTCGTTTTCAAATTACATTGCATGTTACACCTGCGATAAAATAAGAGACGCCGCTTTGCCTGAACTGGCTTTCGTAATGCGAAAGTCTGTAGTCCCAAATACGCTGGCTGACCTTGAATTCGAATGGAATAGGCTGAATTGGGGTAATTGGAGGAACTTTGGAGAAGCAAAGAGAAAGCGTGACAATTTGTTGTGGAAATGTTCTGCAAAATATATTCAACTAAATGGCAATCAAATTTATGAAGAATATGACGAATTTTCATTTCTAAGGACAGTTTGTCCACCAAGGTATGTAGCAGTCTCAAAAAACTGTAGTAATTCGAATTACATTACAAGACATTTCATGTTCGAGGTGACCGGCTCCCTTAATCCAGTGTATCACCCAGGTCCATTGGAATTCGATATGCTTTCGCTCCACACCGAGTGGTCTGGCTTGGAATACTTCTTAATTCTCGGAAAGGATGAACATTTACGTAGAGTGCCAATGAACTTTTTCAAGTTTTTTAGACCTTTAGAATACGAGGTTTGGATATGCATTGCCGCCTCATTAGTCTATCTAAATTTAGTCCTACTTGGGTTGGAGCTAAAAGAATTTGCAAAGAAAGGGAAAAATTGGGGATTTTGGCTACTTTCAATTTTACTTGAGCAGGGCGACGATACATTTCCATACAAGCGATATAAGCGGAACGGACAAATTTTAATTTTGTGGATGTTTGGCACATTTTTGTATAGGCAATTCTATTGCTTCTCGCTGTATTCAGAACTGACGACTGGTACACCTCCAGAGAATTTGGAGAGGACAAACACTGCTTTGGTGAATGGTGGTAAAGTTGTACTCGTACCTATTCTGGATTATTATGAAGTGAGTACACGAGCAGAATTATATTTCGATTTAATCAAATCGTTACCTTCATTGAAACAAAAATTCAGCTATTTCGACTATGAGAAGCTCTATAAAATAGTTTACGTTGCAAGCAAATTTACAGGTGTAATGGATTGTTTCTATGGGGTGGTTGCAAATATTGCTCGCTATCAAAATATGTATACTAATGTTAATTGTGCTACATGGAGTTGGAATGTATCATCACAAGATCGTGTTGCTGTCTTCGGTTTTGATTATCTGTATCCCAGACATTTTCCTATTTTCATTGCTGCTTTCACTGACAGAATTCTGTTTAGACCACAAAATGACGAAAAAATATTAATGGACTATAGCGCTTGGAATTCTCCTTCTGTGTATCATTTCTCGGATGAGTTTCACAAAGGGATCGGTTTCCTGTTTGAGGCTGGGATACCGCAGGCAATTAAGAAATGGAGAACTAGGCTTGAAGTGCTCTATGAATTTAAAATGTATGCCCGTGAGAAGCATCCAAGAATGACTAAAATTAATTTACTTGGCTTTATCATGAAGTTTGATCAAATTTCAAAAAGTGAGTTGATTGAAGGTGTTTCTCTACAAGACGCTGGGTTTCAAAATGTAGAGCAAGAGCAAAGCGCAAATTTAGAAGAGTTTAGATTAATATTTGTTCTTTATTGTGCAATATGTTTAGTATGCGTGATTGTAAAGCTATCAGAATGCTGTAGGCTTGCACTACCACAAATTTTCAGGAAATTGAAATAATCTAGAGCTTTTGCCCGTTCCCACAAAATATATTTTCCGTTGGGTGAAGCGAGCATAAATTTGTTTTAAAAAAGTACATAATTAATTCGTGTACCACCCAATCAACAGTTAACACTGATTTTAAAAGTCTAATCAAAATATCTACTTCTATCTAAAAATAACACGCTTCAGGACTACCACAATAATCAGTTGAGGTTTTGGTTCGTACATGACCGGTGGTCATCCCAAGCAGGTTCACTTCCATTATTTCAAAGTGATCGACAACATGCGCCTCTAAAAGAAAGAAAATGCGTAGTTTGCCATTCTTACTGTTTGCAGTCAATTGTACCAAAAAATAAAATTCGATATCCGTTTACTCACTATAATCTTGGTGCACTATGCAACCCCGCTGACCCTCAATGTAGCGTCCTATCATTAAGTTTTCTCTCTCTTGTGGGAAACATCGGCAAGCGTAGATCTTTTTACCTTGTGGGGTTCTCCCAATATGAAAACTCAATGGGGGCTCACCAAAAACGCGTTTAAACCAGTCAAGATCCTGCTGATAAGTTTGGTAACGGTAAACCCACGATATTCCTCCATTCGTTGTATGTTGCAAGAATTCCACTTTGTTTTTCTATACATCCAAAACATTTCATTTAAGCTTTATTAATTAAACTTGTTATCATATTTATATGTAGTTTCTATACCGTATATTCAGATTCTAGAAATGCGCTTTGTCCATTGTTCCATGCAAACCAGACTTTTTCCTGACTCCAAGCTGGACTGTAGCTTCCTACTGAGACGTTGTTTCCCTCATTATGCATCAGTCGCGTAAGCCACACAGGGGAATTATGGTCCCATCCGGCGTGATGAAATTTTGATTTATCATGCTTCCCAAACTCCACGAAATGCATTTTGTCGTAAAGGTTGTCTTGTGTCGATTTTTGAATAAAGCAGATTACAGTAAGTAATGGTGAAAGTGTGGACCAAATCATCTTGAAATATTTTTTTTTTTAAATTGGAAAAGGATATTTGAAATATATTTTTACTACTGAATTTGGTAAAGTATACAAATTGAGTGCAAGAGGCAGTTCTGGCCATGAAAATGGGCCATAAACTTCATGACTTTTTTTTATCTACCTACCGCTATTGTGTGCATCCGTGGAATGGAATTAATTCTATGCCAATGACAATACCAATGATTTTACAAATCCCTGAAAAGTTTTTTTTCGCTTTGTTTCGTCCTTGCGGTAATTGCTAGTAAAGTAAAATATTAAGTAAGTGTGCTGATGAAATGTAACCATGAATTCATTCTTAGAATTGTGGAACGAGTTTCATAAGCACTCATTGCACTCATCTGAAACTTCGAAAATTTTAGTCAACTTTGTTTTAAACCAAGGAGTTGTACATAAATATATGATGACTAGGTTTGTAGGTGAAGATCTGGCTGAATAGAATTTCCAATGTTGCGAAATGTTTGCTCTAAAATATTTTTATTTGTGATTATTTGTGATAACTCTACGCGAATAATTGAACTTTTTTGAATTGATCATCTAACGCAAACAGGCAGGAAGACAAAAAACTAGACCGTATACTAAAGTATACTTTTGATGTTTCCATAGGACCTCCTTCAGACACCATTTGAAACTCATGGCTCAGTTCGGCTGACTAACAGCATAAAATAAATATGACAAGGAAGATCTAATTCTACTAATCAAACTCGGTTTTCATAATGATATTGGAGGTACGCATGAAGTAATTTGTAATGACATGGCATTTGGCACCCGAAAGTGTAATCGACAATTTTCATTTGAGTTTTATTCATCCAGCATTAATATCATGGCCTACAAGTTTTTGGAAAGTAAAAAATAGGAAAGTAATCCGATAAACTAAGGTAAAAGGTCACTTGCGGAAAAAACAGGCCTCATTATTAAGACAGTATTCTTGAGTCGATGTGAAGGTTCTCTTTCCCCCGGGTCTCATTCCCATAAAACTAATTCCCATTACCTCAAAATGCTCGGCAATTACTTGTTCTGCAAAGCAGAAATAAGGATATTTAAAAAATTAAAAGTTTGAAAAGGGTGAAGATATTTTAACTAATCGTACTTTTATCATGGGAGGGCAGGTAGCATCCAGGTAGATTACTTGTGTGACGACCAATACTTGTATCTAATAATCCATCCTGAATAAAGCCCCTACACACCTTGACCAAATTACCATCTGACATTTTACCCACAACCATTGACAAATTTTGACCGGGCATTTCCAGAAAGTACTTGTGAGCGTAGGTCCAAGTAATACCGTTGGCATTTGGGTTTGATTGCTGAAGATGTTCCACTTTGAACGCCTGTTTTCAGGAATCCAAAAAAAAATTATTCTGAAGGATAATGCTTGGATAATATTGATTCGCGCTGGCAAATACCTTGTTATTTATATCCACACTTCGATGTTCTCCATTCCAGGCGAAAGAAACCTGATTTTCTGCACAGGCTGGACAATAGTGCCCCACAATTTTTGAGCCATCTTCTACGGTTACCCTTGATACATAAACTTTTTTTCCACGCTCCCACCCAGCGTGATGCAGTTTAGATGTGTCTGCCTTGGCTGCCTCGATAAAATAAATATTGTCGTAGGGATATCCTTCTGAAGAACACTTTTCTACTGTGGACAGGACAACTAGTAGTGCATAAATGGGTTTGACTACTTGAAACGCCATTTTTTATTATTCAGAACGGAAAAAATACTGAACAGGAAAAATTAAATTTTTCTATCGCGTTAAATGTCCTTCAAATCCATTCCTAGAACCTAAGCAAGTGGTAGACACAATTGTGATCGTGGCATGCAAGGTCATTTGACAATTCATCTACACAAAAATGTTAGTGTTTTAATCAAATAGGTAGTTTACACAAACAAATTGAATTTGGTTATTTTGCACAAATATTTTATTAGCCGTAATTTTTTCCTATGATTTTGGATACTATTGGCTGAGAAGTTGTATTTTCCGAAATGTCCTCAATGTGGAGGGCATTTTGACTCCAAAGGGCTCCCTATTAATGTCACACCAAACTCTTCTTTTTTTAATGAATTGCTAACTACTTGTAAGGCCGTAACTCTGAAAGAAAAAGGAGTATTAATTATTACAAAAAATTATAAATTGGGCTTAAGCCTTGTGTAATTAAAGTAATTGTTATTTGAAATTTTCGCTGCAATCATCATCTAAAAAGTTGATCGCATGAAGTTATCATATGTTCAAAATAGGTCGGACTGATTGTGTTAGTCGCAATTTGACACTTAACACATAAGATCCGTAGAATGGTTCATCAAGGGGCGTCTGCGACCTAGTCTGTAAAAAAATATTGCTGACGCTAATGTCGTGGTTTAGTTTTGCTCAGACCGAATATACTAATCGTAAAAGTAGATCTTTTTTTTAGATTGGAACGTATTGTTTGTTCACCGTCTTCGTGCGTTCTCGCGTAGTTGATTCAGTAATTATTTTAAAGATATACACGATTGAATGAATATTAAGTACAATTTATTTGCTGAAGGAACTTAAGTGGACATGAATTAAATTAAAATTATTGTAATACGTCATAGCCACATTCAAATATCATTTAAAACTTAAAACTTTGGTATAACTGCAAGTGACGTGATTACAAGGTCAAAATGTTGTGCATATCGTTTGTTCATGTTTTTAAAAATATTTTAAAAAATCATTCCATGGTTGACATGTTTACTTTTCTGTTAAGAAACTAATATATTTTTTCATCATCATTAATTAATTTTATTGGATAATTTCTTTTGGAAATCATAACTTTTAGCATGCTTTATCTGAAGGTTGTACCACATTTTATTTTATTACATGGCAGTATTTTGTTCTTATTTGTAAATGGAAATGTGTCGTCCTCCACCTTCTTAATTTTTTTGCAAGTGTCCTCTGGGGTATTAAAAAACTGCACAGTTTATATAGGACAAACTTCAAGAAACAACGAAAGTTTGCCAGATTCAGACAAATACGATTCGATTTATTCATTTTGCCACTCTGACTCTTCCTGTTTGATGTCCTATAACCAATACTTTTCTAGTGCTGAATTGAGAAATTATATGAAAGGTAAAAGGAACGCGACTGATATTCTTTATGAAGAACATTTTTTGCCTTACATGAGAGTGTATTCCGGGCATCGGTTTAATAAAATTTGTACGATTTTATTAATTCAAAATGTTGAGGGATCAAGTTCACTTATATCTTATTTCCAAGAAATGAGCCATCCAAGAATTGAATCATGGAAGGTTGCATTTCCAAATTACATTTTTATGTTCACAAATGAAAATCTCATGTTGCATGAGACTCAAATAACCATTCCAGTTGTCTTGTCTACATCCAAGCTTCTTATCATTGGTCACAGTCAAATCCACATAGCATGTTTTACGTGTGACAAGAAGATGGAAACTATCAGATATTATTTTGATGTTGTGCTTCATAAGTTTGCCACGAATTTGATTTCCTTGGAAGATATTGAAGAAACATGGAAAGAAGTAAACCTAAAAACATGGAACAATTTTGGGGCAAAAGATCCTAATGAGGAAAAGCTCGTTTATTTAAGTCGATGTCCAAATTACTTGCATCAAACAAGGAAGAAGCTCTCAACCATATTCCTGGAATCGGAAGTCACTTGTTTCCGAAAAATCATCATGTGGTCCAAAAACTGCACAGCTTGTAAACACAATGGTTTAGCATTTGGACAAGATCATAAATTTGGAAAGCTGTCGGAAATGACTCATTATTTTGCAGTTACCGGTACAAAGTGGATAGGATTGCGCGACATCCTCGTCCTCCGACAAGATGAAAGCAAGTTGACGATCTCGATGGACATTGCAAAATTCTTTAATCCATTCACCCAAGAAGTGTGGATAGTCATATGCATAAACATAATAGTCGTGTTCATGCTTATTACAGGATCCCAGTCACGAGAAAAATTACGTTTATACACCTGGGCTACTTGGATAATTGGAAATCTCTTTGAACAGGAACTTCCACTCCGAGGGCGTCGAGTCGGGTCTATCCTTTTGGCTTGGATGTTTACCACGTTTTTTCTGCGCAATTTCTATTGCTTTTTCATTTACTCCGAATTAACTGTAAAAAGTAGACCAAATAATTTGCCTCAAAATAGTAACTATCTAATGCAAAATGAAACATCGATAATACTTACCTTAAGAGCTTCAACGCATGTGAATGAATTTTTAAGGGACATGCAGATAAGTAACGGTAGAATTATCCCTTTAGTAGAAAAGCTGTTACACTCCAAGGTATATGCTGCGGGTAACAATTGTGGAATGTACAGTTATGATTGTATCGCAAACATAACAATGTCAAAACCAATACCTCATGGAAATTTGACTCGTGTCAGTGGGTTAACCACAGAGACGTCTGAAAGGATCATCCTAATTTACAAGCAAGGAGTCCAACCATTCATTCCAGTGATTATGACAACGTTTAGCGATCGTGCATTCTTTCATCTAGTTAATGATTTGCCCATACTTTCTAAACTCCATTTATGGCATAGTTACTCGACGGGTAAGCAATTTTACTCGGACGAATATAATCGCGCATTATCCGCACTTGTGGAGAGTGGAATACAGAAGCATTATGAATTATGGGAGAAATTGATTAATACTTTAAGAGAATTAGCAGAAGTTAGTAAATTAAAATCGTTCAAAGGACGGTTTCCAAATGTCAACTTTTTTGCATACGTTCTTCATTATTACGAAAAATATTCAAAAAAGGATTTTGTATTTGGAGGTGCATTAAAAAGTTTTAAAATGACTGAAAATTCTGTTCGATTGGAGGAAATGCGGTTAGTTTTTATCTTACAGGTCATTTTATTTATTCCCTGCGGAATTATATTACTATTGGAGTTGGCATTTCATTTCTTTCGAACTAAAAAATAAAAAGTAAATAATATTTATAAACCAATAGAAAGCAAACACAATGAAAATCATTTTTAATTGTTTCTTTTGAATAATCGAATTCTTGTTTTAGATTACAAAAACTCTTTTTATTAAATTTTTAATAAATAAAAACGGTGCCATTTTATTCTGAAGTTCTTTATAATTTTACGGCACCATAGCTAAATCTGCTGTTGTATTTACAATAAGATCGACACTCGCTAAACCAAAAGATGCATTCAAATTTCTGAATTCCCCAATCCTGTGTCCTATTTCTGGGCATGATTTCAACAGTTTCCTATCCATCCTCCGCGTCAAACGAGGCTTCCAAAATTCCCTGAAGTTGTTGCCATCGACGTTTGGCATTTGTCCGAATTTTACCAGAATGAGAATAAGCACAAAAATAGCTCCGTTAATGACTTCAAGAACACAAAATATCTGCATTCCAACCTCTCTCCAAAGTACAACCCCCACGTAAGAGCAAATGCTGGAAAGCGTGACTCCCACCACAACGACGTGAAAAAATAAATGCATGAAGGAATAGTTCACCGCCAACATCAGGTTTTGTAGTATTCTGAAATTGAAATAGAACTTGCCGAATGTTTTTCGCTGATTCGGCTTAGGAACAAGTTGGCCTGAAAGAATCGTGAGACCATCAATAACGGCGACGGTGAAGAGAAGGAAAATGAGCATCGTTATTGCACCGTAAACAGTGAAGACGGAGTACAGAAGACCGATTGAAACCCTAGCCAAGAATAAGATTACTTCGGATCGCCTCACCAACTCATTCCAAAATGGAAGTGTTCTAAGGATGACCTGGATGGGATCGTGTTCAAATGCAAAAGGCGCAAATAGCGTCAGAAGAGGGAACGATGCAAATCCAGCACTGAAGCAATGAATGAAAATGTTGACCATATCCAGTTCAACATCTTTCACATTGATGCGGAGGCGTGCACAGCCTGCAGATGACAATCCAAAATTTGTACATTCCCTTACGATAAAAATCATTTGCTGAGAATTTTTCAGGTTGTGAATGGTGAACGCTGTGTGCAACGTTAAGGAGGTTATGCAAATCACAATTGAGTTGAGACGAATTTGATCGGACCCATGGTAGATATCTCCCCTAGACCAGTGGAAGACAAGATAGATTACGTGTCCGATTGAAAGGCCCATGAAGAAGAGCATTGGAGCAAACATGGTGTAGCGCAGGTATTTATGTTTGGGCTCGAAGTAATTATTGCAGTATTTAATGTCAAGGGTTTCTGGGTCAACAGTGATTATGAGAGGAATGAACTTTAGCAATCGGCTAAGAACTTGCAAGCAAGGTATCGTCAGCATATTTAGTGATATTTTTTTAGATGAACAGATGTGTTTCCGAGTTAGAAGGTTTCTGGAATATGAAGCATACCAAGAGTCATACAACAGGACGGTTTCAAGTAAATCAAAGTAATAAAGCAGTTTTAGTTGCTGGGGTATTTCGATGCTTACCAGGCAAACTCACGTAAGCATGTCATGAATAATTAATTTATAAAATGTGGGGTACCCATTATAAAATGCCCATCCATCTTGTCTAGTATGCAGAGTTTTCAACTTTTACAAAACTTCAATATTCCACTGTTTTCCGTAATGCTAATTCTTATTGAGACCCTCAAATGATTTTTTATCAAATTGATTTTGTAAACAAAAAATACAAATCCTTGAAAACCTCTGTCCACAAACTTATTCAATAATTTCTTCGTGAATTTATTGAATATTTCTTGTTGGAAATGCCACCTATCAAATATCAGGCACCAGATTCATGTATGGCATTGCATGTATGGTTAAACTCTGAAAAAATGACCTGGTCCTATGTGATTAGAACTATTATAACAATGGAACACCGGCTTTAGAAATATATTTTTTCAAGGAAAAATATCTAACCTATATCTTTGTTCGTAAGCGGTATGCCAATAAAAATTATACGGATGCCAACCAATAAAATTTTCAATTAGGTTTTTATTTTCCGGTAATTAATGACAAATTTACTGTGCACTGAACAATTGCGTTCGAAATTTTTAGAGCGTACGTTTTGGTGACGTAAGTCATATCTCCAAATTGATATCCTATATCTTTGCATGACTTCAACACTTTCTGTTCCACCCTATTGGTAATAATTGGAAACCAAAATTGCCTAAACATTTTTCCATTTCGACTTGGTACATCAGCTAAATTACACACAACAAATACTACGACGTAGGCTAAAATGACTACAACACCACAACAGACTATAGTCATTATGGGAAGCTCTTCCCGCATCTTTAGTAACGCATAAAAACAGCAACTTGCTAGCGTTACACCAGCAAGTATTAGATTTAATAAATACCAACGGAGTAGGCTGGTTCCCAAGGTAATTAAAATTTGTATGATCCTAAAACGCTTTAAGCAATCAGAAAATCGAAGTCCACCGACGGAGGCCAAGCCAGGACCCACAGCTCTAATCATTGTTGCAACGGTAACAAAACGAGCTGCAGCGTTCTTCCTTCTTTGGATAACTTGACGAACCTGTTTGGCAAAAAGTCTTTGGCAAAATTGCTGAATTCCTTCAAGAAAAGAGAGCATCACTAGGAATATGGATAACATGATTCCAGCCCCGTATAAAGCTGTTGTTGAGTAGCTCAGGGAAATTAATAGTTTCACAATCCATATATGCCAACTCCAGTGGAAAATTCCTGCAATTAGGGAATCCTTATACCATTTGAGTTTCACATGTTCCGTGAGAAAAATTTGTAGAGGACAGTAATCGATTACAAAAGGGACACCAATCACCAAAAGCGGAAATGCTAGGAAACCTGAAAAATTGAAACTTTATTTGAGTAAACATATTAAACTTAAAGTACAAGTTAGAAAATTTACGTGAAAATTTCAATAATCGATAGCTGCTAAAACCAAGGACAATTAATGCATTGACCTTTTTACCTAACGAGAACAAGTAGACCAAAACATCTGCTAGCGTGACTTTCCTACATTTTAAGTGGTATATCCGTACAGGCACAATTTTATAACGTTGGGAGACCATGTAGAGAAAGTCATTTTTGTGTAACAAAAGCACTCGAGTCGCAGATACGAAAATTTCTGTTAAGCAAAATACTAACGCGTCAACGATAACTTGTTCCGCTTTTTTATGAGTGTATGTATTCCAATGGTAGAAAAGATAAAGTAATCGGTAAAAGGAAAACAGGAAATAAGCGGTTGCTTGTCCCAGCATCATCCAGCGTATAAACTTGTGTTTTCTAACATTGTAAAATGGATTACTTATGAGACGACAGGATGGTAGTTCCATGAAGTATGGGGAAGGAATATACCTCTGGAGGTAGGAAAGTACGTGAAGAGCTGCTTTCGTACAAGCCATTGTGGCCAAGATTTAAACTGAAACTAAACTGCAGAGTTCAAACCACAAGAACATATTTTTTTCTTAAGAAATGATTTATTGCGCTTTTATTGAAAATATATTCTGTCAACAAAGTTGAACAAATTGGATTTAGAAAGTCAATTAAAAAGTATAACAATTTTGAAGCCAATTATGGTTGTTGCAACGAAGCTTTCATGAGAATTAATGTAGAGGTACAGCTACAAATTACATCGCTGATTGTAAGGGCTGTTTTCCTCTTTACATATTTGATAGGGCCAATTCTTGATCCAATATCTGGACACGAGTTGAGTTGTTTCCTTTCAATTTTCTTATTGCGTATTTCGTAACTCCAATATTCTCTGAACTTTTTACCATTTTTATAAGCCTCCGCTGCAAGAGAAACTAATGCAAAATTTATTGACATGCAGAGCATTGCTATCGAAGGAAAGCAAATATAAATTAGGAATGGTGTCCGAGTGAATAACTCGAAAGTCGCAAAGGCACTCCACGAAGCTATCAATATTCCAAGTGCAACAAGCATTGCAAAGAGATCACTTGTGATTTGGTTGGTAATTGTCAGAAATATTTGCAGTTTTCTTATGAGGAACAGGCAAGTGTGAAAATCAGAATTTTCGTATTTACGATTTTTCCACAAGGTCTGGGATAATATTTTTACCGCATCTCCCACGATCAGTGTTTGGATGAAAAACGACAGCGTTGTAATTACGGAGTGGTAACATGTAAATCCATAGAAGCAAAAGGCAAACAATTTCCCAGTGAAAAATATTACGAGTTCATTAAGCTTCAAATATTTTAAAATGACCCATGTTGCTTGCAAAATTGGATCAAAATCTCTGATCAAAGGCACAATCATGTAAACAGTTGCTACAGCCATAAATCCGAGGCATAAAATGTGCACTAAGAAGTTGTTCATTTTACATTTCCTCGATTTGCTCAATGGTAACAGTTTAAACCTTTGTGTTATCAAGTAAGAAATTTCTCCCTTATAAGCTTCAATCGTATAATAAAATGCTAGAGCCAAACTGGCATTAAGAATGGTAAGACTGAAGTACGCAGTTTGAAGTGGATTTTTGGCTGTCATTCTTTTTAAATAGGATTGGAATAAAGCAATGGTTGTTGCATTGAGTACAACAAAATTATTGATCTTTGCGCACATCCACAATCTACTTCTAAGGTTCTTTTTGGTACCAAATATATCCGACTCCTGAAATTTCATTGACTTCCAGTCAAAAAGGAAAGGAAGAATATTTGCCTTTTCTAGAACTCGGCACACGTTAAGGGCACTCTCCGTCAAAGACATGATTATACATGAAGTCTAGCATTTAAACTGACCTGAGTAAATACCTCATCTACTGTTCATCTAATACTTTTTAATATATGATGACAATGCAATTTATTTCAATTATGAATAGATTTTAGACAATTTTTATATAATTAATAGTAATGGCAGTTTGCAATTGCTAGATATTTTCTTTAATTGGATCGAAATTAAAGTTCATGGGATAAATTCGAACTTGAAATTCCAGTTCAGAATATTCTAGTTTATTGGTAATAAGTCATCATAAGTCTATGAATAAAGTTGAATATATTGGAAACCTAGCTAAATTGAAGCACGAAGACTTTTTCTAGTTAATTACACAATGAACATGAATTTGTTCTACTGATCCAAAACAATTCCATAAAGAGAGTCAGCCTTCACAAGAAAACGTAACAGAAAAAATTACACTTTGGCATTCTACGCCAAAACGCATGTCAAGTTTTGGAAAAATATGATATGTACTTATTACTATTATGTTTATCTTCAACAATTTGGTTGAAATTACGTGTCCGCTATTGATTAATAAGGTAATTATTTTCCCAATAGTTCCCCAAGTATTATGCAACAATACTGTTATTTCAGTTCTGGCAAATTACTTTGAGCAAAATAATGCAATACAAGTTTATTTGTTTATTCAAAATTTATGTCATTATATAGTGCTGTCAAATTAATGATTGACTCTTTCACCTTTACCACATGATTGTATTGTTTGGCAAATCTCTACAAATTATTGTTACACATAACTTAATCAGCAATTAGAAGTACATTAAAAATACATTGTACAATCATGTCCGATATAAGTATAATGGCAAAATACAGTTTCACATTTCTAAATTCCCCAATACTATACCCAATCTCTGGACACGATGCCAGCCTTGTTTGGTCATATTTCGATACTATAAAGCGATTGTAGAATTTCTCGATTATCCCTACAACACTGCTTGGGAATTCAACTTTGTATGGTAGAAATGGTTGAAATCTTTGGAGGAGAGCGAGGACTTTTAAGGCACTGAGCGTTAGATTCATGGTCGGTTTTTGTTACTTTGCACACAGCGTCGGAAAAGTTCTAATTTAATTATTTTAAGCAAGGCATATCCAGACGTGTATTAAGCACGGGGGCTGTTTTTAGAATGGTACATCATACTTTTATTTCTAGTCAAATCATGACTAGGTACATTAGTTTGAAAAGTTCATTTTGTATGACTTCTTATTAAAACCTTAATACAATTTACCTTTGTTCTAAATATAACGATTTCATAAAAATGAGTAGGAATTAAAGCACGTTTAACAATTTTAAAATGTACTTAGTAAATTCTGAGACAGTTTTCCTATCGGTCGAAATCTTTGAAGAGTTATATAGAAAAAATATTAATAATGCATAATGCTTATTTCGCAATTTATACCCTAGCATGGCAATTTATGGAAAATTTTTGTGTTATATTTTAACACACATTAATCGATTACAGAAAAGAGTTCTCCGTCGTTCTAAACTTCCAGGACAATAATGGATAATCATTAGTACATTATCATTAAACTTCCGTACCAGGTAATTAATACCAATGGTGACTTAAATTATGTGGTTGCCCTCCAGAGATTTCGTAAATAAGCCCATGGACCTTTTGAAAAAAAATTATACATATTTTAGTTGCGATACGAATAATGACACTAGCCATTACGGTCACTCTTCATTTAAGCGACTCAAAAGAAGTAAAGATTGTACCTCGTGAAATTGTTAATCTTCAATCTCATCTGAGATATGTATTGCATTGTCACAAAAATGGCGGTATGGAATGGTTGATGAATAATGACATGAATTGCTCAAATTCAAATCTTTAAGTTTTTATTGCATATAACTTCGCTATGGATAAGATGACTACTTTCTATCGCATAATCAAAATTAAATTACAGATACATTGAAAAATTACATTGGCAATTGAGATTGCAAAATAATTGTTAACATGTCTGAAATCACCTATGCTATATCCTATCTCAGGACATGAATTCAACCGCTTTTGGTCAATTTTTCGAATGGCATAATATTTCCAAAATCGAATGAAATATTTTCCATCCCGGTTTGGAATGCTGGCCAGTCCAACGACAAGAAAGTTAAAAATGAACACCAACGACGCTATAATAGCACAAGCAACAAGGAGGAAGAAATGAAGTTCTTTCGCCATCATAAGAATCATGTAAGATGTACATCCAGCAAGAGTTACTCCAACAAACACTAAATTACGAAGATATGACGCAGTCATAAACACTGTTAAATTCACCAGCATTTGAATTATTCGGAATTGCTTAAGGCAAACAGCAAAACGAAGATTTCCGAAGCGACATGATTGAAACCGATTTTGCTGAGGCATTAATATAAGATTTCTATTTTGATTACTACCAATCCAACTGGGATAAAGTTTATGGCATAATTTCTGAATTCCTTCGACGATTATTATGATGACCAAAAGCGAAGAGAGCATAAGTCCTGTTCCATAGCCAACTACTGCAAAGTATTGAATATTTGTAAGGAAAATAGTTAAAATCCGTTTCCAACCTGATTGAACATCTAACAAAATATACTCGCTGAGAAATATTTGCACGGGCTCGTAGTCAATTATTGCAACAAGGCCACAGGAGAAAATAGGAAATGATGAAAAGGACGCGCTAAATCCGTAAATAAAGATT
The DNA here is from genome assembly GCA_027743895.1 of Seira musarum. Taxonomy (NCBI): domain Eukaryota; kingdom Metazoa; phylum Arthropoda; class Collembola; order Entomobryomorpha; family Entomobryidae; genus Seira; species Seira musarum. The sequence goes on along the minus strand of JAHZMX010006306.1, from coordinate 11,577 downwards.
CCACTGAAGCCAGTCATAGGAACTACGCAATTGCTACTTCCATGAAAATATCGGACTGGCATTTGTTGACACCTCTGAGAAATTAGATAAATCCAGTCCGTTTTGTTGGTCAACATCATTCTGTAAAACGAGAATGCGATAAATGTCAAGCAAACCGCTATCGCATTGATGATCAGCTGTTCAGGTTTTTTGTAATGGTAGGTTTCCCAATGTAAAAAAATAAAGAAAAGTCGATGAATGGCAAAGTTCAGATGCAGGAGGAAGAATCCAATGAGAATTTTTCTTAAAATATTGTAAGGAGGCTGATAATATTTAGGATTTTCTATTATAGATACAACACTGCTTGGGAACTCAACTTTAAATGGTAGAAATGGTTGTAATCTTTGCAGGAATGCGAGAACTTTTAATGCACTAAGTGTTAGATTCATGGTCGGTTTTTATTTCTTTTTTTTCGCGCAGAATCAAACAAAGTTTTTATTTTCTTTTACCAAGGCAAATGTACCAGACATGTATTAAGCTCGGAAACAGTTTGCAGAATGGCACGTTATACTGTTATTTGATATGTTGATCACGGTCTTACAAGAGTATAAAAATGCTTTTTGGTGATTCCTGTACGACATATTAGCAATATCCCTCCGTTTAATATAATTTTGCTAAAAGAGAGTAGGCGTGTATGCACGTTTAAAGAGTTTTAAAGGTACTTATTGAATTTAGAGAAAACTTTCTGCCTGTTGAAATCTTAGACCATGTAGATAAAAATAAAACATAATCGTTATTTAAATTTTTTTTCAGAGTAGACACTGGAAAAAATGTGTTGTATTTTGTAGCATGCATTAAGCAGTTATTAAAACAGGAATTTTCTGTTTTATTATTTTTTGTAGGCAATGAGTATACAATTTTACTTAAACACAACTGAATTTTTTGCGCCTGATTTTTGAATCTACAACTTTGTATCTGGGACGACTGTGTTCACTAGAAGCTATTCATAGTTTAAAAAAAAGAATTTGTTGCTTTTTTCTCTGAAGTTTAGTGCATATATAAGGTAGCGGAGCTTGCGAAGTTAACACTGAGAATGATGTGACCGTCTGTCCGTGCGCGCGATAACTTTCGAAAGAGGACTGACCACAAAGTACCATAGAAGCTTGGTATTTATTTCCAGGTCAAAATCACGGTAAAAGCATTGCAACCACATTAAAACAGCAGGAAACTTGTCAACTACAACTATTTCTACCCTTACTGATCACCAAATATCTCAAGTGGCCAACCTGATCAATTTTTCAAATCTTCATCAAAAAATTTTCCGAGTTTTAATCTATCGAATCATCTAATTTTCATAAATTGTTCAGGCTGGCCACTTGAGATGTGGACTTGGCCTGGAAATGAATACCTATAGCGTCTATGGTCCTTGGGAACAAAGATTTTCTGCGTAGATTTTCTTTCCAGAATTCTAGATCAAGCATTGATGGCAGGATCAACGGTTGATTTTTTTATAATGACAACATATATCTTTAATAGCTTAATTGAAGGCGCATAGAAAGCTGAATAAAACAGAGTGTTTAGAATTTCGAATTTTTTTAATGATAAACGATAGAAGACCGTTAAAAAAATTTCTATGCGACATATGGCGTGTGATATTTCTTCTGACAGCTCTTTTAGAGGTGAGTGAAACTGTTGCTTTGAAATTTAAAAAAATAACGGTCAACGGCAGCATGCGATTAAACCTTGTTTAAGAAAAAAGCTTGAGATATCTTATTTGAAAGGTCTCTTTTCATGCAAGCATGTTTTCATGACTTTCATAATGCGAAGAATTCATGGGTCCAACTGCAAAGAAGTCTTTCCTTTGATAACGAATGGAACTTTACAGACATATAGTAATTATGATAAGAGATATATCAATATCCCGCATAATTTTTCCATTATAAATAGTTAAACGTTATAAAAAATGCATGAACGTAAGATTGATAATTTCTAACTTAAGACATTTTCTTTTTGGTGAGTCTTGTATTTTTGCAAAATACTTATTCCTGAACTCACATTTAAGCTGCTTCAATTAAATATTTAATCAAAATTGATTCATTTGACAATGCATTCTGGAATATATGAGCAAAAAGCTTAAAATGGTATTACATTGGTAAGCACGGAGTCGCCAAATTAACACGATTTTTGGGTTGTCATAATTATATTCAAGCAGAACGAGCATTGAGAATCCCTGTTTCGTCTACTAAGTTCTGTGGACACTCACTAAATGAAAACGCCTTACTGCAAAACATATTATGATTTAGAATAATGTCTTTGCATCTTTTATTTGAGAAGGTATTCGTTTTTTCTTATACAGATATGGGTGCAGTACAAATTATAAAAGCCAAACATTGTGGCAGGAAATGAGAGAGAAAGAAATGTGAGAATTTTTTGTACGTAAAACAGCATCGTATATTAGCAAAACTTAATACAATTATAAATCTTATCTGTTCTACAATTGAATTTATCGACATTTTTATTAAACTGAGTGAAATAACTACAGAATTTAATTTTGCTTGGTTTAATTTGGTAAGAGAAATTTCCAGGTTTACTTTGATGGAATCAATCTGAACGTTAATAGAAAATGTGATGATGAACAGGAAAAATACAAAATCTAAATCAGATGACAAATCTTTTGAAACGAAACCAAATGACACAATTTTCATATGCTTTTTTTTATATAAGACATTAGAATATTCTGCAGGGCTTTAGTTCTTGTTTGAAAATATATTAACAACTCATTTAACAATCAAGGCCAAATTAGCAATATTTTGGATAACAACATCTGCAAACCTAACCGCAAAATAAGATTGAACGTTTTTGAATACACCAATCCTGTAACCTATCATAGGGCAAGATTTTAATTCCATTTTGTCTACACGTTTAAGAGCAAAACATTTCCAAAATTGTACAAAATACTTTCCATTTCTATTTGGAATATCAGCAAATCCAAAAACGAGAAAATCAATAACAAATATGGATATTGCTATGACAACGCTGGCCACAGGGAGAAAAATTGGAAGCTCTTTGTACATCATTAATGGAAGGAAGCAAGTACATGTTGCAAGCGTGATACCAAAAATAACCAAAACTTCAAAGGGGCTACTAGTTAGCTGGGCAACTATTACAATAAGTACTTGCGTCAACCGAAACCTTTTCAGACAAGTAGAGAAACGAAGATTTCCGTACGCACATGAAAATCTGTCCTTGATACTTGGGTGTCCTCCAATTCGATTGATCTTGAAAATATGAGTTCTTGAATTTGGGAAAAGTTTTTCAGACAACTTTTGCAATCCCTCAAAAATTATGACCAGAGTAAGTAAAGATGAAAGCATTATACCAGCACCGTAGCTGGACATGAGAAAGTAGTTTAAGCTTATAATGCAAATGACGATGGTTCTCCACTCAGTGGGAATAGTCACATGAAGATACTCCTTAAGAATTAGCTGAACTGGTTCTCGATCCATAAAGATGGGAGCCCCAGAACAGAATAATGGATACGCCAAGAAACTGATAATGAAGCCGAAAATGTATAACTCATTTCTGGATGGTTTTCCTCCCGGCAGATATTGAACAGGCAATAGCTTGAACCGCTGAGTTAGAGCAAAAATCCACTCGGTTTTATGGAACGTCATTGTTCTATAAAAGGATAGGGTGATGAAAATTAGGGAAAATCCAGTTGTGTCCATAATGATTTGTTCTTCTTTCATGTTAGTGTAGGTTTGCCAATTAGAGAAGAGAAAGAATACTCGGTAGAATGTAAATCCAAGGTAAGAAACCATTAGTGTATGAATCCAAATCCTAAGCAGTTTGTGAAACGCACCATAAAACTTTGAAGATTTACAAATGTCACAGGAAGGAGTATTAAATTGAAACGGTATGAATGGTGATAGTTTTTGAATACAGGTAAGGGCTTCAATGGAAGCGACTGTGAGAGACATTGTCTCAAATCGGAATGGACAGTTGTTTTAAAAATAGGAGATGTGCAGGCAGCATAGGAGTAGTAGTTTAGAAATAATCAATAGAAAAAACCGGCATTGGGACTTGAGTGTGAGGAGGGAACATCCGGAGAACTGAAGGTCATGTCATGAGATAGACGTAATCCGTAATGATAATGCTTTTATGTGCAAATGTTGGGTTCGTCTGTTGTAGTTACAAAAACCGACGAAATAATTATATTTGATACATGTCTTTCATGTATAGGCCAAGGTAAAGGATGCCAAACCATGTTTATAATGTATGTTTGTAGATGTAGGTACATGATATGTAGGTATGTGATTTACAGGGTACGGATAAATCCAAATGAGGATATCACGTCATGCTTATCATGCTTTATCGGATGAGCATGCGTAAAACTCTGATTGTACTACCCATTGACTCCTTGGTGATTTGACAGCTTGTATGTCCTCGGCTAGGGAGTTGATCGCAGTCAGTTATGGTTGACGAAAAATTTCAAGACTTAAATTAAAACGTCATATAACTGAAAACGCAGGATGGATAATTTAATCGAATCATGGAGATTATGACTTTAAAGACAAGAAAACATTCGTATAACCCCAACAGCAGTCCAAACCTCATTATCTTATAGTTAACCAAAAACGGATGTATGGTATATTTAAAGTATCACAACTTTACTTGACCGACGTAATTATAAATTACACTGTTATTTATCATTTATTCATTCGTGGCATATCAAGCATCATAAAATAGGCGCTGCTTAACATTAAGATTGACAAAAAGCAATTCCGTTCGTTAGTTACATATTACAAAGCATCTTTGAACTAATTAACCACGCAACCGTAAAATCATGGTGATATTTAACTCGTGAAAAATTATCTTTATCCAAATGGGCTAATGAACAATTAAAATCAAATTCAAAGTGCATTGCAAAATTCCATCAGCAATAGCAACTGCAAAATAAGCTCGCACGTTTCTAAAGTTTCCAATCCTGTATCCAATTTCCGGACATGATCTCAGCCTTTTGCAGTCTTCTGGACGCCTCACAAAACGTTTCCAAAACCTGATAAAACCTTTCCCATTTTTATTTGGAATCTTCGCGAGACCAACCATCAAAAAGTCAATGGCAAACATGGACACAGTAATGACGCCACAAGCAAGAACCGGAATGATCGGCAGTAACTTGTTCATAATCAGTAGCATGTAAGCACAACATGCGCCAAGAAGAATGCCAAAAAACACTAGCACTTGAAGGTACCAAGCAGTTACGTTTATCGACAAAGTGACCAATATCTGGGTGATGCGAAATTGCTTATAACAACGTGAGAACCTAAGGCTTCCAAAAGTGCAAAACACAGCGTCTCTCTGTTTGATAAAGTTTGAAATTTCAAAATATGTAGACATTTGTATGGAATGGACAGTTTTTGGATAAAGCTTTTGACTTATTTTTTGGATTCCATCCGTTAAAACAATTAATAGCAACAAAGTTGACAACATAGTTCCCGCACCGTAACAAGCAATCACAAAGTAGTAGGCACTTATAAGTAATAGGATTCCAAAATTAGAATGTGTAATACCAATTGTTTCTTTCAGAAATAACTGCATTGGGTCGTTAATCACGAAAGGTATAACCATCAATAGCGCTGGGTACGACATGAAACCAGCACAGAATGAGTAAATCAACAATTCAGAAATATTTGTTTGGTGTACTGGTCTGTATGTCACCGTGAGTATTTTCAATCTTTGGGATAATACGTAAGCCATATCATTTCTTTTGAATGTGACCATATGATAGAAAGACAGTTGAATGATTGTTAGACAAAATCCTATCGCATGAATAATTAACTGTTCAGCTTTGGCGTCGTTTTTGTAATTTCTCCAGTTGCGGAAGAGGAAAAAAATACGATATAAACAGATGAAGAAAACAAATGAAATTGCTGTGAGTTTAATAAATCTGACTTTTTTGTAAGTTGGATTATAAAACAAAGAATTTCTTTCTACCGTGAAAGATGGAAGTATGACTTTATATGGAAGAGGGGTAAAGGCCTGCAGGTAAGAAAATACCCTTAAAGCAGCCGCAGTAATACACATTTTTTAACTAATGATATAAAAAGTGTAACTTTTTACGAATGTGTTTAAAACAAAACTGCTACCATTTATTAGATTTTACATAAAATTCAAAACGAATCAAATATTTTAAATTGTTTTTTTATATTTTTGTAAAGAAGACCAAATCATTAAAGTTTATTCTACATACGAAACGTGAAACGTTGTTCAGGGAAAATCTATTGCTGAAATAAAAACCAGAGCTGGACATTGATTTTTTTGATTTTTAATCAGGTACTTATTGCGCTCGTTTTATGCTTCTGCCGAAGGTAAAGAAAAGGAAAGAAATAGCAAAGAAAACCTTCTTTAATGCTTCGCTTATCCATTTCTCAACCTTTCGGTTCCCTTGCCGTCGTGTCTTCTATGCAACCTTTTCTCTTCATTTTTTATCTGTTTCGCGTCATTTTCTGATACTTAGCAAACCTCAACTCTTCTGCAGAGGTTTGCTGGAGCAAAGCATTGAATGACAACTGATGATTGTTTTGATTCTACGTAAACATATTAAATTAAATTGTCGAAGTAAAATATATTAAGTAGTGAATTTTTATTTTAATTACAAGAATTTGTTATGGGTCATCATCTGGTGGTTGTTTTGATTTTAATAATAACACGATGTAATAACTATCTTCAGTGATCTAGTCAATAATCATAAAAAATACAAGTCTTTTTGACTAATCCTTAAGCTGATGAGGAAAAGAAAAGGAAAGGTTGATGGATTTTCTTGTTGAATGAAATGTTGTTGAAAGGGTAATGAGGAAAAGGAATTGGCTGAGTATAAAACCAGCGTAAATTCTTTTCTCAGACTTGGTTTTTGGGTAGGCCTAGCAATTTTTCTGACACATAAAATAGCTAAGAAAAAAGTTTATATTTAAACTCTTGCAAGAGTTTGCCAAATTCTGTGAAAAACATTACACAAAACATTTTAAATTAAAAGTATGTTTGTGATTACAGCCAGGAACCGCAAGAAACAAATGAAACTTTTTCTGTTTGAATAGACGATTTTGTTGACCGTTGGTGGATTTTTCATGCTTAAAAACGCACGCAAAAACGCTTAAAACTCTGCGCAATGCTTAAAAAAGTCAACTCTCCAATGCGCTCCAAATCAAACAATATTAAAAAATGCATTCCCTCGGAATCTTCTATTCAACCTTAAGCCAATATTTTCGAACATCAATGGCTGAACGGGCTTGTCATTTATCAACAAAATGCGTACAAATGTCATTAGCGCAAGAAAAGTCATAAAGCAAATGCTGGTTGTGTAAATAGATTAGTTGTACTTGACTTTCTGTTCGAAAGCTTTCCCATTGGTGAAATTTTGAATCTCCAATTTATTATGTAAATCAGAAGATCTCCATCGGACGTCATCATGCGTAAAAGTGAAAACTGAATGATAATTAATCAGAATTGCAATGGAACTGACAATTAGTTGCTCAGGTTTTTTAATGCATTCATAAATATCCCAGCAATTAATTAAAAATATTATGCGAGATAGTGATGCAAAACTCTGGAATCTGGTTGCAGGGCGTTTGGCGGGCCAAAAAGGTCTAGAGAGCGAGCTGTAATAAATGATTTTTAAACTAATGTAAGACAAAGGTACGGGAGTGGGCTGATGTATTGGAGATAGGAAATAACTTTTCATTTAGCGGTTGTAATATTAGCCAATATGGTTTGAAACAAACAGTATGGCTGTCTGTTTTCTTTTACCCGCTATGGCAGGCACAATTTCAGTTATTCCTTAAATGTCAAACCCTTAACAATTTTACAAAACGTCTTATATATACGAATTCTTCCCGTTTTAAAAATTTAGGTTTGCACTATCACTGCGACGAGGATCGCGAATTTAATATTCATCATCTACAGATAAATAGGTTTTATTATTCGTATTAACTCAAATGCCATGACATTTATTTAGCTCTAATTCATTTGGAAAGACAGAATTATTTTGCAAATGTTAATGAAATACTAATCTCTTCAAATTGAGCGAATATGCTATCAGTCAAAATAAATTGCTTATTGTTCAAAACCAGTAAAATTCCCGATTCTTTAAACGGGTTGCTTAGTTATTTTGAAATACAACAATCGCCGACCTCTACTTGGTTAAAGTATCCCAAAAGTGAAAGATAGCGGTGAGATGTATGAATTCCTTCGTTTTCTCTAAATGAATTGGACGCGTGTCTAAAATAGAGTGCGGATCTCAAATATCATGTCGGAGTTGAGAGAGAGAAAATGAATACAACGCCGGGAGCTCTATATCCGGATATGCTGTAGATGGAAATGAAATGACTTATTATAGTACAGTACAGATTAACTTTATTTATTATTTTTTAATGAAATCAAATTTATATGTCTAGGCACTTAAAACTACTTTTAATTGCTACCTACTTTAGTAGAAACCGAAGTGACTTTCCAAAACACTTGAAACAAAACGTCGATTTGTTGTTTCTTTATTAGCTCCAAGAGATTAGTCGCTACTAAATGTACTGAACTTTAACTAGGCTAAATCACAAGTTTTGACTTAAACTTCATGTATTAACATTGATGACGATGCAAGCAACACTGCTAGCGTCAATCATATTAATTTATCATTTTACAGTTGTCAATTAAAGAAGAAATGCTAATGCAAGCACATGAAAATACATATGGAATAGTTGATACAAACGCAAAACTTTGCACTAACAGAAAAAATTAGTTATTACTTGTCCTTACAATTAGTCGTTGCTTAATTTTAAGAACAACCTGAAGGGTAAGTCAGTTAGTAAGTAAAATTAAATTAACAGTTAACTCAACAATTGCTTCAGCAATACCAACTGCATAGAAAGCCTTCACATGTCTGAAAAACGCAAGACTGTATCCAATTTCCGGGCATGACTTAAGTTTTCTTCTGCTTTCACCGTCAAGTGCAAAATATTTCCAAAATCGAATGAAATATTCACCGTTCTTGTTTGGAATCTGTGCAAGGCCAATAAGAAGAAAATCAACGACAAAAGGCGTTGTTCCAGTAACTCCGCACGCTAGCAAAGGAATTATTGAAAGTAATTTGTTCATCTTAATTACAACATATGAGCTACATCCGCCAAATAAAATACCAAAGAATACTAGAATATAGAGATATGAGTTTGTTAATATAATCGCTAGAATGATTAGTATTTGAGTTATTCGAAATCTCTTATAGCAACTTGAAAAACGAAAGTTTCCAACAGTGCTATACATTTTGTTTCTACGTTTCAATATATCGGAATTATGGATTACGGAGAAACCGTTCGAACTAAACGCTTTTGGAAACAAACATTGACTAAGCTTTTGAATCCCATCCGTACCAGCAATGATGTACAAGAAAGTGGAGAGCATGGTTCCAGCACCGTAGCTAATGATTATGAAATAGTAGAAACTTAGGAAAACTAAGAACGCGGTAGAATCGAATTTCGTTTCAAATCTTAGGCCTATATTTTCGCCCAAGAATAGCTGTATAGGCTCGTATTTTCTTAACAGAATGGGTACAAATGTCATTAGTGCAGGGAAAGCCATAAAACAAAGGCTGAATGTGTAAATAAATAGATCAGTTGTACTTGTCTTTTTGTCAGGAAGGTTTCTCACTGGTGATATTTTGAATCTCTGATTTATGATGTAAATCACGAGATCTCGATGGGATGTCATCATGTGAAAGAAAGAAAGCTGTATGATTGTTAAACAGAATGCGATGGAACTAACGATCAATTGTTCCGGTTTTTTAGTGCTTTTGTAAACATTCCAATACTTCAGTAAAAAGTATATGCGAAAAAGTGATGTAGAACACAGGAAGATGATGGCAGCGAGTTTGATGTATCGGAAAATTCTCGAGAAAGGGCGGTAGAATAAGTCATTTTTTACGAATGTGTAAGACGGAAATGTGACTTTATATGGGAGTGGTGTGATGTTTTGAAGGTAAGAAAATACCTGTAATGATGCAGATGTAATGCACATTTTTAATAATGAACTGTAAGCGGGGAGGTTTTTTTCTATTTGAAGCTTGAAGGGTAACTACAACAAACTTCCTATTATATTATTCGCATTATGTTGAAGTCTGGTCAATAATTAGATCTATTGACGCAATATGGAAAAACGAATTTCCTACTCATATTCTTAATTGAGTTTTGTTATCAGTTATATTCAAATGTCATGACATTTTATTTTGCTTATTTGGAATAATACAAGATTTTTTCTAGATTCTTAATAAGATACTATAATTATTTTTCCAGGTAAATTGAATATATTTTTGGTTTAAAAGAATGACTCGTTATTTCTAGTGAATAGCTAGAAAAAATTAATTCGATCGGTTAGTCTGAGCCATTACTATAAAATTATAAAACGTAGGGAAAGTTTTCTTCTTCGTTTGGAGTATGATCATAAGTATTCTTAAGAGTAAACAGGAGTAAATTGAAGACATTTATCGAACTCAAGTAAATAGATTATAAAATTAAAAAGGTTTGCACTCCGCCCCTGAAAAAGTTGATTTTTTTGTTCCGCTTCCCTATCCGCAAAGCTTAATTCCGCCTTCACTTCACGTTCATATCGCTTTAAAAATGTCATGGTATTGTAACGAAACGAGTTAGCATATATACTTGCTGATGGAATTCTTCTAATGCCGTCGCCATACCTTCATAATCATAATCATATTTGTGGTTGCAAAAGTATGAATGCGATTGAATACCTTTATTGTTTTCATGCAATTAAGGTTAACTACAGCCAGAGACAGCAAGAAGCCAGCGAAAATTGCTCTGTTTGTCGAGTCGATTTTGTTGACTGTTGGTGGACTTTTCATATTGTCAGATTAAATTTTCAGGATAAGAAAAATGCAGATACAGGTGAACTGCGCTACGTCTATTCGTGAAGCTTTAACCTGACTCTCAACATAAAAAGTCCACCAACGGTCAACAAAATAAACCAGTCAAACAGAGCAATTTTCGCTGGTTTCTTGCTGTCCCTTGCTGTTTTTTTTGTATCGGTGCAATTAAAAATATTTGAATTTTGCATTCGTTAATTGTGACCTCTCATCATTTAAGATCTAAGATCAACTAATTTTTATCGCTCATTATTCTCATAAACTAAACAAAATGAGTACAAAAAATAAAATTAGGTGCCGCCGTAGCCGTTAAAATAACCGTGCTGACACAGAAGATCAAATAAAATTATAATAGCTTTTTGTGGGAAAGGAAAAACGAATTTTGTATGTGTCTTCTGAAATGAGTCTCACTATAAATAGTTTTTTAAAATGTATGAAGTCTTTTTGTAAATGCTAAATTAAGTTAGTACACATATTTATTTTTCATGCAGAGCGATTTCCGACGTGGTATTTCATTCGTTCCTTCCTGAACACTTACAGCCAATTAATGCTTGCTGAAAAGTGACGATTCGTGAAGTGATGGTGACGTCATACCCATATATGGTTAACGTAATGCAATCGTAGTGTCACCTTGCTGTAGTGTCACCATCACTCGGCATATCTATGGTTCACTCTGA